>JAJPUD010014599.1:8783-40254 GCA_023553655.1 Myrmecobius fasciatus
AAAGCAACAGTCCCTGCTCTCAAGAAGCCTACATTTTATTTGAAGAAACATGTATACATATTAGAATGAAACTCATTGCAAGTAGGTATTATTTCATTCTTTGTACTTATATCCCCTATGCCTAGTATAATCCATGATACATAGTAGATGATTATAAATATTTCTTTATTTGATTAACATAGATATATCAAAGTAAATACATGATGATGCAAAATAGATTAGTCAATGTCTCATGTAGAAGATGATTCTTGAGCTAAGCTTTAAAGGTAACAGGATAAAAAGAAGTGGAAATGAGAACAGAATATATTCTAGGCATGGGGATCATTCTGTGCAAAGGCAGAGTTGGGACATGAAATGTTGAATGTGAGAAATGGCAAGAAGGTCAGTTTGGCTAGAGTATAGCATGTGTGAAGGGTAATAAAGTAAAGGTAGCTTAGAACATCTGAAAGGCTTAAAATGGCAAATAAAGGAATTTATATATGATTCTAGAACTACAAGGGAGCCACTATAATTTATTGATCAGGGTAATAACATGGTCAGATCTGTGCTTTTGGGAAAGCACTTTGGCATCTATGTTGAAAAAAATGCACATTTAAGGAAGTAGTGCATTTTCTTAAAAAGTGATGATAAGAAAATAGTGATAAGAACCATAAAGATTATATAATAGGTCTGCAGAAAATGGTGACTGAATTAAGTGAAGATCAGGAAAGTATGGAAAGAGCAAAGTTAAAACCAAAAAATTGGTAATTAAATTTGAGAAATTATGTTAATAAATACAAATTTTTCTAATAAATACCGTCACTACCAATCTGCTATTTGGAACTTCTTGGAAACTCTGACTTCCTAAGATTGTCACAAACCCACTTTGAAAAACATTACTTATAGAGAACTATTATAGTTTCTAAAAATCTTGGAAATCTTAGTGATTGTCTTTTAGGTTATTAAAATAAGGTCATATTTTAAATATTTTTTTGGTGTAGAGGCAAGGAAAAATAAACATTAGTTCAAGATTTTCATTTTTTAGATATATAAACTGAAACACAGGAAATTTAGGTGATTTACTCAGGATCTTACACCTAGCCACTTTCAGAATTGAAAATAGAATTCATACCATGCTATTTCTTAAAATCATATTGCTTCCTACATCAAAACCAATTTCTGGGAAAATAAAAGTTGACAGGTGACCTGAAGAAATTAACTGGAGAAAAAATTCCATCACTTTAATGATAATAGAACAAAATGTGAGGGGCAGCTAGGTGGCACAGTGAATAGAGCACCAGCCCTGAAGTCAGGAGCACCTGAGTTCAAATTTGGCCTCAGACACTTAACACTTCCTAGCTCTGTGACCCTAGGCAAGTCACTTGACCCCAATTGCCTTAGCAAAAAAATCAACAAAATGTTCATAAATGTCATCTAAATTTCCTTAACCAGATATTTTTATTTTATAAAGCTGGCATTTCTTTTAAAATGAGATTTAACATTCATTATAATAAATCATTAAATATTAAGTAATATAGTTTAATCATAAACTTGATTTTTGCCAAATATTTTATAGCCTAATCCTGGAGAGAATAAAATATAGCCTGAGAGATATACATCAGTTGGTATACCTTTTATCATATCTGTATCAATAAGAACACTTTGTTGCCTCTAATATTTGCTTTTTTTTTAGCCATATGGAATTCCCACTGTACTCACATATAACATCCATTATAAAGCATACACAAAATAGAAATATGATAAAAAAGTGAAATGAAGTTTTTCAAAGCAATTTTTACTTATAACTAATTCAGAATCCCCTTTTGCTGTCACTAAATATTCTTTTCACTAAACAATATTAATATTTTTAGTGGTGGCAATGTGATTGAATATTAAATTATTTTTAAGAATCTTGGTTTACATAATATGACATAATATGTCATAATGTTAAAAGCAAAAGAAGACCTGAGAATACCCTATTCATTTTGTGAAATTTCCATTCTTTCCTCAGGATACATTGAATGACATATATGACATGTGGCTATGTGATGCAATGAACTGAGTGAAGGCATCTATATCAATATGTATGTTAAATAATAATAAAGTATAATTTTTTTGCTTTTTATGAGTATTTATAATTTAGTTCTCCAAAATGCATATAGGAGGTCAGTCATACCTTGCTTCTTCACATCTTGTTAATCAGTGGCACCTGGTATTCTGTAAAAAAGAAATGGGGCTAAGTGAAACACTTGGATCTTACTATTGGTCAATGGTAAACACAATGTGAGGACAGTACTTCACTTGGTTTAGGCTGTCAGATTAGAATTTTAGGCCAAAAAGCACAATTGATTGAAATGGGCCTCTTTGATTCCTTATGTCAACTATTGCACAAAATGCCAAAGTACATAAATTGTAGTAACCACAGTAGATACTTGATTTCAGTTTTGCTTATAAGATTTTCCTGACTTTGTTCTGTGTTTCTCTCTTTAATTCCCCAGACTTTTTTCTTTTGAAAATAATGCTTTCCAGTTAAAATCTTGAGGTTCTTTCTCTGTAAAATGTTTGCATATATTTCATTGTTCCTTAGATTCCACTTTGTTTTTCTTCAGCTTTACAGAATTTTCCTCTTGAATCTTCCTATTTTCTTGGATTTGGGGTCTAGAGATGTCTGAGTCAGATCCAAAGCAGGGTTCTAATACTCTATTTCAGCTTAATAGTTTCCTTTTGTAACCCTATGCATTTTGTAATGCATTAAAATATTCTTAGAAAGGGTTCAAAGGTTTCATCAGACTGCTGAAGGGGTCCATGATAAAAAATGGTTAAGAATCTCTGTTGTTCTTTTATAAATCACATCTAAATTTTGTAAGTCTAGCTCTTTGTCCCAACGGTCCACAACTGATTGCAATAGGGAGCTAATTTTTCTGACAAGCCTTTGAGAAACATGGCCTAAATCCTTTTTCAACTGGATGATGGGGTACATCAAAGATCACATTAGAGATTATCCTTAAAGGCTTCTTTTCTGTATGTTCAGCCATTAACATTTTCCATTTTTGTTTGTTGCATCTGTAGGATCTCTAGATTCATTCAGCAAACACATTTGTTGAAATGATAGAGGCAATTTTTGAAGAGTTGGGAGAAAATCAACTTAGGATATAAGATTTGTTTAGGATATAAGAACGGAGTTATCTCATTTTTTTTTCTCCATAGGATAAACCTGTTCTTTGGTAACCTGCAGAGCTATAGACATCACAATCTGTTTTCTATGATTTTCCAACTTAAATAAACTGCTTTTTAAAAAAATCTCTCTCCTACTTTGAGATATCCTCTTGGAATAATGGATCTCTTCTTCTTAGGTTTTTCCATTGTTGTATCCTGTTTAGCATTTACAGCCCTTCATAATCTAGTCCTAATTTACCTTTACAGCCTTACTACACATTACTCTCATAAGCTCTTCATTCCAACCAAGCTGACATTATTACAGTTTGTTATATACTCTGTCTCCCATTTCTGTCTTCACTGGCTGTCACCATGCCTTTAATACGCTCTCTTCTCCACCTCTTAGAATCCTTACTTACCTTCAAAGTTTAGGTCAGTCCAAACTTCCATAAGATGCTTTTCCTAATCCCTCTCACTGGCACTACCCTCTTCCTCACCAAATTATCCTCTAGCTCTTTTGTTTTGTAAAATTATATGCAAGCTTCTAGGGACTTAGGAGGTAATTCTTTAAGGGGAAGAAATTTTCAGTCTTTGGTGTTCAAGATTTAAGGGCAAGAGAGTATGAGATTTGGTGGGTGGGGAGAGAAAGAACAGGGAATTGCTCTCAGGTATTGAGAGAGCAAATAGATGAAGTACTAGCAAATATAGCTACAATGAGACATCTCATATCCTTCACAGTTAGTTTCCTAGGAATAGGAAGTTGATGATCCTATCTCATTATTTCGTCAAGGCCCAAGGAAGGAGCTAAATTCCTTGACATATATCCTTTTTCACTTTTGTCTTTGTATCCTTGTACCTAGCAATCTCCGTTGTATGGTAGGTGACTAATAAATGCCTGCTGATTGATTGTCATCTTTCACCAATCCAATGAACTTCTTTGACGTGATGTAGCTGCCCCAGAAGAGCTGCACTACCTACTTGTCCATTGTTACCATTGTTAACTTTTTTATTGCCACTTCTTACATCTCTCTATATCACTTAGCCTGCATCTATCTCCACTGACATTACAACTTCCCTGTCCATGTAGAAGAGGCAGTATAGGGGAGCCAATTATATTCACTGATGCTGCTATAACCTATCAGTGAGAGTGGCTTCTATGAGAAAATGATAATCAGAAAATGGGAAGGCAGAAGATGCTTTCCATCTTATATATAACATCCATTATAAAGCATACACAAAATAGAAATATGATGAAAAAGTGAAATGAAGTTTTTCCTTCCTCATATTTTCTTCTTGCCCTCCACAGATCACCTTAAGAAAACTCTGGAGAGGATACCTCTCCCTCTTTGGAGACTACTTACTGCTTTAGTATGATACTTACTGAAATTCAATATGATTAAATATAATTTTAGGCCAATTTTTATATGAAAAATTTAATTCTTCTCTCTTGTACTTGGGTGAATATTAGTTCATGACACAGAAGAAAATTTAATGCATGTGAAATAACCAAGAATGTAATAAATATTCAAAGAATAATCTAAAAACATTTTTTTCCTTAATGTTTTCCTTTCTCTTTAGGAAGTGAAGATCAAGCCATACCACAATGTTTCATCAGTATTGCCCCAGAAAAATAAGTTGGCCTGAGGTTTAGACACATTTCTTAACATTTCAGTACTACATTGAGGAGTTGCTGTGCTATTTATATGGGTAGATGTATATTGTCTATATGCATATGAAAGGAAATATGGATATATTCACATAACTTTATGTTTGGTTCAATTAGATATGTTTGCTATGAATGAGCACCCTTAATATTACTCTGAAAATTTTATTCCAAAGCATGGAACTAGTGCAAATTCAGTCCAAGAGATTTTAAGGATGTTCCTTATATATGTGCCTTTTGCTGCTTCTGTCAGAACAATTTTGAGCATATTATTGTGTACAACGGTCTAAATAAAAGCTTTTGATGTAAATCATGCCTTTGTCCAGAAAAGTCTCATTTTCTTTCTGCAGTTCTAATCACCAGTACTTTAGTTTACATATTGCATAGCCATACATGGGCTAGTGTTTTCCATAGATATTGTGCTGTTTTTGATTTTTTATTTATTACTATTTTTTTGTGGATACTTAATGTATGCATAATATCTATTTTAATTTCTTTATAAATGACTGTAAGTGGTGATTTCTATATGTATAAGTGTGGTAGAAAAGACATGTAAATCATAGAGCCTTCTTCATGAAAATCTATTGTTTTACCACTCTAGTTGAAGATTGTACTAATGTTTCTTTTTTCTTTTCAATATTTTATGCACATATATATACACACATATATACATGCACATATGTGTATTTGCATGCACACATATATTATATCACAATCTTTTTAGAAAAGAAATACAAATTTTGCTCCCTTCTCTCATGAACTGAGTTTGAACCCTCTATATTTAATCTGTGACCAAAACTTATTAATTTCACCTTTATAACATCTCTCAAATATGCCATGCTATTGGTGGATCTATCTGCCTCAAATCTCTCCCCACTTTAATTCATCTTTTGTTCAGCCACTATAGTGATTTTTCTAAAGACCAAGTCTGAACATGTCTCATATTCCTTAGTGGTTCCCTATCACCTATAGAATTAACTATGACATTTAAAACCCTTCATAACTTAGTCCCTTCCAACATTTCCACTCTTCCTATACCTCATTTCCTGCCACATACTCTGATTTAGTGATGCTGGCCTCCTTGCTATTCTTTGAATAAGATACTCCATCTCTTGGTTTCAGACATTTTCTCTCCCTATTTCCTATATCTGGGATATTCTCCCCCTTCATATCTGCCTGCTGATTTCCTTGGCTTCCTTTAAGTTCCAGATAATATCTCATCAGTTCCAGGAAGACTTTCCCAATCCCTCATAATTCTAGGGCCTCCCCTCTTTTAATTATTTTCTATTTCCATTGCATGTAGTTTTTTTATGTATTTGTTTGCTCATTGTCTCCACCATTAGATTGTGAGCTCTGAGATTAGAGACTATTGTTTACTTCTTCTTGTATTCCCATCACTTAGCACAGTATTTTAATAAATATTTACTGACTGATTGACTGGAATGAACAGAGATTTGAAACAAGGAAACCAGCCAGCACACTCTTACAATAGACTAAGTGTGAGATAATGACAATTTTCCCTAAGATGGTGGCTGTGTGAATGAAGATAGAAATGACAGAATTTGGCAACAGATTGGATATATGGGATTAGAACAAGTGACAAATCATGGATAACAATGAATGTATATGAGTGGGAAGATAGTGGCATCTTAGACAATAATTGGGAAGATTGAAAAGCTTGAAGGGAAAAAATGAGTTGTGTTTTGGTTATTTTGAGTTTGAAGATGTTTGTGAGACATTAAATTTGAGATATTCAATGGGCATTTGATGATGTGAGATTGGAGGTCTGGGGGAAGATTAGAGTTGAATAAGCAGATCTGAAAATCATCAACATAGAGATGATAATAGAATCCATGAAATTTGATGAGATCACCAAGTGAACTACTATACAGGAAGAAAATAAGAGGATCCAGGATCCAGCACTGTGGGATAACCATGATTAGTGGACATAGCATGGAGGAAGATCCAACAAAAAAGACTGAAAAAGAATCATCATGCCACAAATAAGAGAACCAGGGAACAGTGTTCTAAAAATAACAAAAAAAGAGTGCGAAGAATAAGAGGAAGATTGAAAGTGACAAGAGCCAAATGATTGTGAAAAGTTGTTAGATTTGACAATTAAGAGACCCTTGGTAACTTTTGAGAGGGCAGTTTCAATTAAATGATGAGATTGGAAGTTAGAATGCAGAATGTGAGAGGAGAAAATGTTTTGGAACTGATTGTAATTAGGAGTATCAAGGAGTTCAGTTAGCCATGTAAAGCAGGAATGATATATGAAGATAACTAATGGAGACGGTCAGTTTGAATTTTAAGTATGGGGGTGACATGGTCATTTTTATAAATACCAAAAAATCAATTAAAAGATATGGAGAGATTGAAGATTACTGAGAGTGGGGATGACAGATGGGACAACCTTTTGGAGAATTCAATAACATAGGATCACTCTTGTATGTAGGGAGTTTTACTTTTTCAAGGCAAAAGGCCAACTCTATGTGATACAGGAGTGAAGGAGGAGATAGTAGAGAAGATATTTGAGTGATGATAGGTGACAAAAAGATTGAGTTTTTAGTGAATGGCTTCAATATTTTTTGTGAAAATATGAAGCAAGATTTTTTATTGGAGAAGGTGGGGGAGGAAGGAAGGGTTTCCATGAGAGGTTTGAGATGGGATGGAAAAGTTTAGAATAGTTGTAGATAGTGGGATTAGGGAAGCATAAAAGGATTGTCATGTTGCAGTTTGGACCTAGGTGATATTATATGATATTAATTTATAGGAGATATTATCAGCATTGTTTTGTACTTTCTTCAATACTATATGAATAGAAATGAAGACTGCAAATAGTGGAAATAATACAAAGTTGAGTTTTGACAAAGTATTATCAGTACAAGGGATTTTAGTGTAGAAGGGACTAAGAGAGGGAAAAGAGGAAATTATAGCTAGTATTAGAGTGATGACCTGAGGAGTGGAGGAATTAGAAATCATGTTGAGGATAAAGAGCATTGGTTAGGGTCATAAGGCATAGGAAAAGATAGAAAGATAAAAGATTGTGATCAGATAAGGGCATAATCATCTATGAAGCTGAGGTAGAGTGGAGAAGTAGGTCATGTGAATTTCATAGCTTGAGAAAATGTGAATTTAGTGTCATTGAAGTAGTATCAGTAGGTATTCTAAAGTCCCATAGTTATTAGGGAATGAGTTAGAGATGAGAGAAAGACCCAGGCCCTCAACTCATTGAGGAAGGAAGTAGAGTGTTCTATGTAACTAGTTGATATATAACAGTGAGCAGCATATTGAGTGACTGATAAATTTGAATTCAATGACTCATAAAGAAGGAAAGATTATTGAATGATAGCAATAATGGGATTGTAAAGAAGAAATTAGAGAACAATCAGGAAGTATAAATGAAAGTAAAACTAGCACTGGAAAGTGTGATGATCGATGTAATATCAGGATGAAGCCATGTCTCACCGTGAGCCAGCAAATAGAAAAATGGTAAAAGAAAAGGCTCAAGAAAGCGAGTCTGTTAAATAATGGAAGTATACCAAGACCATGACAGCTCTTGTATTTTAGGAAGCACTTAACTAAGTGGAAAATGAAATGGAGAGGGAAAGACTTGAAGCATGAAAATAACCAGAAGTCTGGTGTTGTAGTCAAGGCTTGAAGACCTGCAGCAGGGTGGTGGCAGTGAGAGGGCATAAGGTGGATATTGGAAAAGTAAAATCAATGGGATCTGGAATGTGAGAAAGAATGGAAAATCAAGGATGACCCTTAGTTTGTGAGCTTTGGTCATTTAGTGGATGGCAATATCTTTAATAGCAACAAGAAAATTAGAAAGGGGATGAGGTTAAGGGAAAAGTTAATGAGTCCAATTTTGGACATATTTTCCAATAAGCAATTTATTATGTAAGCCTGGTCAGGTATGTAGATAGGAGAATTACTAGTGCAGAAGTAATAATTAAATCTTTGGAATCTGATCAGAACACCAAATGAAATGATATAGAGGGAGAAGAGATTAAGACTAAGAATAGAGCAGTAGAGGACACTTAAGGTACTATTTGGAGGAAAATCCAGTAATGAGGATCAGAGAAGGTAGTCAGACTGGTAGGAGAAGAACCCAAAGAGATCAATGTCAGAAAAATCTAGAGAGGAGAAATATCTAAGAGTAGCTTATTGACAGTCCTATTTGGCCAGTACAGAGAGGCCAAGAAGGGTGAGGATTGAGAAAAGACCATTATATTTTGCATAATCAAGAGATTCTTGACAACTTTGGAGAGAAAAAATTCAGTTGAATGAGAAGACTGGAAACTAGGCTACAGAGGATTTAGAAGAGAGTGAAAGAAGAAACACTGATTGTAGATGACTTTCTCAAGGAGTTTGACCCTGAAAAGGAGGAGATATAGAGAATAGTATAGCAGGGATGGACAGGGAAGGTTTGGGGGGGGGGAAAGATAATGAGTTCTGTTTTGGATATGTTGAGTTTCAGGATAACTACAATGAATGATAGCCCCAGGAATAGTGGAGCTCCCCAGAACATCCAGCTTGGTGCCCACACCTATCATTCACAGTATGTCATTATAGAAAAAAGCTCATCTTCTTTGCCACTTGCTGCTACTGATGGGCAGATAATTCCAAGACTGGGAATATCAGTGTCTCCTAGACCACTGATCCTATTTCCATCACACCTTCATAGCTATTATTCCAGGAAGCACTCTTTTTATCAAAATGTGATCTGGCAACTGCTTCTGCAGATCCTGATGCCCCCAAATTCTTGTTAAGCAGGGATAATGAGACCCAGGAAAAGAAATTCTTAATATCAAAGTTCTTGGAACTGGCAAATAGTTTAAAATTAGAAACAGATGATTTTATAAGAGGAAATGATGCTGAAAGAATATGCATTAAAACTTGCTTTGCTACTTTACCTGAAGGACTGTTGAACTTTTCCATCTGATTGACCACTGACGTCTGTATATAAGTTACTTGAGGGCAGGGGCTGTCTTTTGCCTCTTTTTATATCCTAGCACTCAACACTGCAGGAATAGAGTAGGTGATTAATAAATGTTCCTTGATTGACTATCCCCTCCAAAAGTTGAGAATTTCTTGAGAGCAGAACTTTTCTATTGGCATCTCCAGCCCTTAGAGTGCTCTGCATATAGGAAGTAATTAATACCTTCACTGGAAAGGTTTGTGTTAATTCTGGGACTTTTAAAATTCTCAAATGTTAAATTACTGCTTCTCCTATGACTATAGCTTTTAGTTGAAATTGAAACTTGAATATGGAACTTGAATAAAAGTTATAGATTTGTCTTTAAACTTGGGCTATGTAATATTTTAAAACATTGTTATAAGTCCTCCAAATATTAGTAGGCAAAAGAGCTACCTGAGAAAAAATATTCAGAATAAAAGGCCCAATGTAAATAAAATATCTAAAATATTAAAAAGAAAAGTAATACAATAGTAAGATAATTAAGGGAATAAAATGTCATCAAAGCAACAGATATGGAGCAAGACATCAAATTTAATTTATAAATACTTGAGTGGTCTAAAGCTATTTAATTTCTTTAAAAAACAAAATAAAGTATTCTTGTGTATTTTTTTCTTTAGCCATTATTAAAGCATGTCCAAAATCCCAATAGATGAAAGGAAATAAATATTTGTTTGTTTCTTCAGTGTCCTTGACTCTCTCAAATATTTTGAAAATGGTTTTTCAAATTCCTATTGGTATAAAGATAAATGATTTATGATGATAGAATATATTTTTGAATTGCTTAAATAAGCTTTCTTGATACATGAATATGTAATGAGATGGCTTGGTGATGGTGGTGGTCGTGGTGATGGTGGCAGTAGTAAGTAATTCTGGCCAATGAGAGCCCAGTCCTTATGAGTATTAATAGTAAGTCTTTTTAGTGCAGTACTCAAGGAGGACTTTGGAGAAAGCGTGGGCATTGCTGTTTCTACAAATGTCCAAAACAAGAATGATTCTAGGTGCAACTAGGTGGCACAGGGGATAGAGCACCAGTCCTGAAGTCAGAAGGGCCTGAGTTCAAATCTGGCCTCAGACACTTAACACTTCCTAGCTGTGTGACCCTGGGCAAGTCACTTACCCCCAATTGCCTCAGGGAAAAAATTGTAAAATATGTAAATGTAGACATGACTATTTCTATTCTACAGGACACATTTTTTGGGGTACTACTTTTTTTATTAAAGCTTTTTGATTGCAAAACATATATATGGGTAATTCTTCAACATTGACCCTTACAAAGCTTTCTGTTACAAATTTTCCCTCCTAGTCTCCACCCCTCCCTAGATGGCAGAAAATCCACTACATGTTAATTATGTTAAAATACTTGACAAATCGAATATATGTATACATATTTATACAGTTATCTTGCTGTGCAAGAAAAATCTTGTCTACAAGAAAAAAAATCAGAGAAAGGAAACACAATGCAAGCAAACATCAATAGAGAGCATGAAAATGTTATGTTGTCCACATTTCATATCCCTCTCTCTGGGTGTCTATGGCCTTCTTCATTGACCAACTGAAACTGGTTTGAAGCATTTCATTGTTGAAGAGAGCCATGTCCATCAGAATTGATCATCATATAGTATTGTTGTTACCGTGTATAATGATCTCCTGGTTCTGCTCATTTTGCTCAGCATCAGTTCATGTAAGTCTCTCCAGAGGGCACATATTTTTGATTGACAGGATGTTGAGCCAGACCTGGTATGTTATACAAAAGATTATAATAGAAGCAACTTGACTCTTCTCTAGTATCCGACAAGAAAAATAAGTTGTTATGGCTTCCAGGTATGGGAAGGCCTTTGAGCTGGCGTGATGCTTTTAAGTATATGACCCTACTTTTTGCTTAGAGATAATACCAACAACTTCCTTTCCCTTTCCAAATCATCATGAAGCCATAGGCACACATCAATAGTAGTCACTTTTGTCCTTGTTGTGTCTATTCTTTCCTGCCTTAGGCAAAGGAGTATTAGAGATGGAATCAGCTAGACTGTGATCTTAAGAACTTTGAAAAGTTGACAGTCACCAGAAGCCTGTGAACCAGAGTTTGTGACAGTTAATCTTGCTCCATTATCAAAGAGTGACCAAAGACTCAGCACCTCACAACTGAGATGACAGATTCTATAAAGAATTGTTCTGTTCATTGGCTATGTTGCATTTGAAA
Source organism: Myrmecobius fasciatus (assembly GCA_023553655.1). Classification (NCBI taxonomy): domain Eukaryota; kingdom Metazoa; phylum Chordata; class Mammalia; order Dasyuromorphia; family Myrmecobiidae; genus Myrmecobius; species Myrmecobius fasciatus. The sequence goes on from JAJPUD010014599.1 coordinate 20,763, forward strand.
GTGAACTGGGTGGCAGTGAATGCCTTTTGTACCATTTAAGATTGAATTTTTCTTTCTAGGGAAGGAGATGATAGAGGGGAAAGCTTTGGAGGGAAATGGTTTGGAGTTCAGGAAATATCCCTTTATAAAAACTGATATTAGATGTTATATAGGGCACTAATAACACAACTGATATTAGGGAGAAACATTAGAATGGGGGCTTCAGCTAATAACATCACTCAGCAAGTCATAAGCATTTATTGAGCACTTACATATCCCAAACACTGTGCTAAGCCCTTAGCATACAAATGCCAGGCCTAAAATTAGTCAATTTGTAATTTCAACAAAGGTTATTTAAGCCTAGAAATTATCCTTTATCTATAAAAGGGCAAAGTAAATCCAATTTATGAAGTGGTTGTTTTTCCATGATCTTAGTTTTTAGTCCTAACATAAAAATATTTGAGAAAAAAAGTTATGTTTTAGGGAAAAAACAAACAAAATCATGAACCCCTTCATACTTTGTGTAGATAAGAGAATAATATAATGAAAGAATGTTTTTCTGACCTCCACCCACATAAAAACATCAATACAAAAAAGTAACTCTCAGATTTTGATGAGATTTACTCTCTCCAGATATTTTGAAACAAATTTACTAAGAGAAATCATCAAATGTCTGAATTCTTTATGTATCTTTATGTATCAACTATGCTGAGGACCCTGTTCTATCATCCACCCCTTTCATAGATGACTAGGTCACTTCCCTTTATACCAAAAATGAAGTAGATATCTTTTAGAATCACTCTTGTTTTCAAAGGATACTTGTAATATATATATGTAATATATACATACACACATACATATAATATGTATATATATATATGTATAATGATACAAGGCTCAAATATGTTCCTCTCTCTATATGTTCCTGCCTCTGTAATAGTTGCTGGGGATACAAAAATAAAATAGTTCATGACCTAAACCCACTTATGTTCTATCAGAAAAACAATATATACTTATATAAGTTTATAAAAATTATGCTTATATACAAATTATATGTAGAATGAAGGCAAGATGAATGTATAGATGCTCTTCCATAATTAGAAAAAGGTGCCAGAAGTATTTTAATCAGAGTTGTAAAATAATATCTTTTATTTTTTTATTTTTTTATGTTTCACTATATTTTTATTTATTTTATTATTTCCCAATTACATTTTTTCTTTTTTTATTTGCATAACATATGTGTGGGTAATTCTTCAACAATAACCCTTACATAGCTTTCTGTTACAAATTTTTCCCCCCAACTCCCCACCCCTCCCCTAGATGGCAGGATATCCACTACATGTTAATTATGTTAAAATATTGGCAAATCAAATATATGTATACATATTTCCAAACTTATCATTGTTGTGCAAGAAAAATCTTATTTACACAAAAAACATATCAGATAAAGGAAACACAATGTAAGCAAACATCAATCAAGTATGAGAATGTTATGTTGTGGTCCACATTTCACATCCCTCTCTCTGGGTGTATATGGCTTTCTTCAGTGAACAACTGGAGATGGTTTGAAATATTTCATTGTTGAAGAGAGCCATGTCCATCAGAATTGATCGTCATATAGTACTGTTGTTGCCATGTATAATGATCTCCTGGTTCTGCTCATTTCACTCAGCATCAGTTCATGTAAGTCTCTCCAAGCCTCTCTGAAATCATCTTGCTGGTCATTTCTTACAGAACAATAATATTCCATAGTAGTCATATACCATAATTTATTCAGCCATTCTCCAATTGAAGGGCATCTATTCAATTTCCAGTTTCTAGCCACTACAAAAAGGGCTGCCACAAACATTCTTGCACATGTGGGGCCCTTTCCTTCCTTTATGATTTCTTTGGGATATAAGCCAAATAGAAATGCTGCTGGGTCAAAGGGTATGCACAGTTTGATAACTTTTTGAGCGTAGCTCCAAATTGTTCTCCAGAATGGCTGTATCCGTTCACAGCTCCACCAACAATGCATCAGTGTCCCAGCCCTTTCACATCCCCTCCAACATACATCATTAACTTTTCCGGTCATTTTAGCCAATCTGACAGGTGTGAAGTGGTACCTCAGGGTTGTCTTGATTTGCATTTCTCTGATCAACAGTGATTTGGAGCACCTTTTCATATGACTATAAATAGTTTTAATTTCATCCTCTGAAAATTGTCTGTTTATATCCTTTGACCATTTATTGATTGGAGAATGGCTTGAATTTTTATAAATATGAAACAATGCTCTATATATTTTAGAGATGAGACCTTTATCAGAACCCTTAAATGTAAAGATGATTTCCCAATTTATTGCTTCCCTCCTAATCTTGTCTGCATTGATTTTGTTTGTACAAAAACTTTTTAACTTAATGTAGTCAAAGTTATCTATCTGGTTTTCAATTAAGAGTTCCAATTCTTCTTTGGGCATAAATTTATTCCATCTCCATAGGGCTGAGAGGTAAACTATATTACATTCCTCTAATTTACTTATAGTATCACTCTTTATATCCAGATCATGAACCCATTTAGATCTTATCTTCGTATATGGTGTTAGATGTGGGTCAAGCCCTAATTTCTTCCACACTAGTTTCCAGTTTTCCCAGCAGTTTTTGTCAAATAGTGAATACTTATCCCAGAAGCTGGGGTCTTTGGGTTTATCAAAGACTAAATTGCTATAGTTATTGCCTAGTTTGTCTTGTGATTCTATCCTATTCCACTGATCGACTACTCTATTTCTTAGCCAGTACCAAATGGTTTTGATGACCGCTGCTTTGTAATATAGTTTTAGATCTGGTACAGCAAGTCCACCATCGTCAGCCTTTTTTTTTCATTAATCCCCTTGAAATTCTTGACCTTTTGTTTTTCCAAATGAACTTTGCTACTATTTTTTCTAGATCTGTAAGATAATTTCAATAATTTATTGGTATGGCACTAAATAAGTAAATTAGTTTGGGTAATATTGTCATTTTTATTATATTTGCTCTGCCTACCCATGAGCATTTTAAGTTTTTCCAATTGACTAGGTCTGATTTTATTGGTGTGGAAAGTGTTTTGTAGTTTAGTTCATATAGTTCCTGACTATCCCTTGGCAGATAAATTCCCAAATATTTTATACTATCAACAGTTATTTTGAATGGAATTTCTTTTTGTATCTCTTGCTGAACTTTATTGGTAATATATAAAAATGCTGATGATTTATGTGGATTTATTTTGTATCCTGCAACTTTGCTAAAGTTGTGAATTGTTTCTAGTAGTTTTTTAGTTGAGTCTTTAGGGTTCTCTACGTATATCATCATGTCATCTGCAAAGAGTGATAATTTGGTTTCCTCATTACCTACTCTAATTCCTTTAATCTCTTTTTCTTCTCTTACTTCCAAAGTTAACATTTCTAAGACAATATTAAATAATAATGGTGACAGTGGGCAGCCTTGTTTCACTCCTGATCTTATTGGGAATGGTTCTAGCTTGACTCCATTACATATGATGCTTGCTGAAGGTTTTAAGTAGATATTACTAATCATTTTAAGGAAAAGCCCATTTATTCCTATACTCTCCAGTGTTTTTAATAGGAATGGGTGTTGGATTTTATGAAAGGCTTTTTCTGCATCTATTGAGATAATCATATGGTTTTTATTAATTTGGTTATTAATATAATTGATTATGCTAATAGTTTTCCTAATATTGAACCAGCCCTGCATTCCTGGTATAAATCCTACTTGGTCATGATGTATTACCCTGGGGATGACTTTCTGTAATCTTGTTGCTAAAATCTTATTTAAAATTTTTGCATCAATATTCATTAGGGAAATGGGTCTATAGTTTTCTTTCTCAGTTTTCTCCCTACCTGGTTTAGCTATCAGCACCATATCTGTGTCATAGAAGGAATTTGGTAGTACACCTTCTTTCCCTATTTTTTTCAAATAGTTTATATAGTATTGGGATTAATTGTTCTTTGAATGTTTGGTAAAATTCACATGTAAATCCATCTGGCCCTGGAGATTTTTTCTTAGGGAGTTGATTAATAGCTTGTTCTATTTCTTTTTCCAAAATAGGGCTATTTAAATAATTTATTTCCTCTTCTGTTAATCTGGGCAATCTATATTTTTGTAGATATTCCTCCATTTCATTTACATTATCAAATTTATTGGCATAAAATTGGGCAAAGAAACTCCTAATTATTACTCTAATTTCCTCTTCATTGGAGGAAAGTTCTCCCTCATCATTTTTGAGACTAATAATTTGATTTTCCTCTTTCCTTTTTCTAATCAAATTAACTAAAGGCTTATCTATTTTGTTGGTTTTTCATAAAATCAACTCTTACTTTTATTTATTAATTCAATAGTTTTCTTATTTTCAATTTTATTGATCTCCCCTTTAATTTTCAGAATTTCCAATTTGGTATTTAATTGAGGGTTTTTAATTTGGTCTTTTTCTAGCTTTTTTAATTTTAAGTCCAGTTCATAGATCTTCTCTTTCTCTGTTTTACGCAAGTAAGCATCTAGAGATATAAAATTACCCCTTATAACCGCTTTAGCCATGTCCCACAAATTTTGGTATGTTGTCTCATTGTTGTCATTCTCCTGGATGAAATTTTCGATTGTGTCTATAATTTGTTCTTTCACCCATTCGTTCTTCAGGATTAGATTATTTAATTTCCAAATAATTTGTGGTCTATTTTCTCCTGGCCTTATATTACATGTGAGTTTTATTGCATCATGATCTGAAAAGGATGCATTTACTATTTCTGCTTTTCTGCATTTGATTTTGAGGTTTTTATGCCCTAACACATGATCAATTTTTGAATAGGTTCCATGAACCCCTGAGAAAAAAGTATACTCCCTTCTATCACTATTCAATTTCCTCCTGAGATCTATCATACCTAACTTTTCTAGCCTTTTGTTAATCTCCCTAACTTCTTTCTTATTTATTTTGTAGTTTGATTTATCTAATTCTGAGAGAGCAAGGTTGAGATCCCCCACTAGTATAGTATTACTGTCTATTTCTCCTTGCATCTCTGTTAGTTTCTCCTCTAGGAATTTGGATGCTATACCACTTAATATCTTTTGTTTTTATTTTATTTTTAATTAAAGTTTCTTATTTTCAAAACATATTTTCAAAACAAATTTTCAATATCCACTCTTGCAAAACCTAGTGTTCCAAAATTTTTCCCTCCCTTCCCTCCACTCCCCTTCCCTAGATGGCCAGTAATTCAACATATATTAAACATGTGCAATTCTTCTATGTACATTTCACAAACATCATGCTACACAAGAAAAATCAGATCAAAAAGGAAAAAAAAAGAGAAAGAAAACAAAATGCAAGCAAACAACAACCAAAAAAGTGAAAATACTATGTTGTGATACACACTCAGTTCCCACAGTCTTCTCTCTGGGTGCAGATGGCTCTCTTCATCTCAAGTTTATTGGAACTAGTCTGAATCATTTCATTATTGAAGAAAGTCATGTTCATCAGAATTGATCATTGCCTAATCTTGTTGTTGCTGTGTACAACTTTCTTCTGGTTCTGCTCATTTCACTCAGCATCAGTTCATGTAAGTCTCTCCAGGCCTCTCTGAAATTGTCCTGCTGGTCGTTTCTTACAGAACAATAATATTCCATAACATTCATATACCATAATTTGTTCAGCCATTCTCCAACTGATGGGTATTTACTCCATTTAACATATCTTTTAAAAGGGAGGCAGTCAAAGAGAATCTATTGGTAGGCATACGCTCTAAAGAGCTCAAAGTCAGAAGGAAAGGATGTGTGTGTGTGTGTGTAAATATTCATTGTCTCCTAGCAAAGAACAAGTGTAGGTACTCATTGATTACAGAATGTCTAAACAAATCATGACATATGAGTGTAATGCCATACTACTTCACTGTAAGAATTGATGCATAATTCACAAAAACATGGGAAGACTTAATTGTGAACGGTACAAAGTACAAAGTACAAAGTTTACAAAGTAAACAGAACCAGGAAAGCAATATTCAAGATGATTGCAACAATTTAAAAGGAAAGAACAATAAAATAAAACTGAACAATGCATAGTAATGTCCAAGTATGGCCCTTTTTTCCATTTCTTCACTGTATGGAAAATTATCTGTGTAAAATAGCACATATCAGCTATGTTTGATAATTACCTTTCTTTAACTATGTTTTCTTTCTTTATAATTTTTTTTACAAAGGAAAACTCTTTGGGAGAGAGATGAGGATGGACAGATATAATGTAACATAAAAACAAAAATAGTTGAGGGCACTTTCTCTGGGGATCTCCAGGTATTAAGATGCATTCTTAATGAATACTGGAGGATACAATCTTCTATCCTAGTGTAATTGTGATTCAACTCCAGTGGTTGGATACAAAACAAGGAGTGGTATAGATCTTTAAGAATTGTGAATTCCAGTTGAGTAGTACTTCTATGTATGGTGGAATGGTAGGAAGCAGGTCAGCTCAGTTCTCCTTCACAAAATTCTTTTAAACAAACATAGAATGCACCAAATTGTTTACAGATGGCAAAATCTAGAAAAAAGTCACAGTGAGTCATTTGTTCAATCAAGCTAGGTATATGGAAACAGAGAAGGAGATCTGTGGTTATACTGGGAACATAGTTGGGCCAAAAAACATGCTGCCTGTGGAGCAATCCAGTGTCCTTATAGAAATTGTGCAACAAAACAAGAGGAGATCCAGACCTCTACCATGCTACCAGTAGTCAGTCCCATACCAGATCACTGCAACAGGGACAGATGCAAAAGTACCTTTGTCACTTACTACTGAGTTCTGAGTCATCAATCTAATATAAAGTGAGAAGATCTTTGTGTAGGGGAATGACATATTTGGGTAGAGAATTAATAGGAAAATGTAAATAAAGTCCAGTAGTAGTCTGTTTTTGCACTAATCCAAACCCAGGTCAGGTCCTTGAAAAACTTGGACCCCACCTCCTTCTTGGAATGGGGGAAGGCAGAAATCAGGCTGCTTTGATGCCACTGAAAGTTTGCAGCTCTCTAGGTTGAGATCCTGTAATAACACAATCTTAAAACCCCAAAGAATGCTATTGTGTTAAATTATTAGTATAATGACTAACCACAATTCTAGAGAACTAATGATGAAACATGCTACCCATCTATTAATGAAGAGGTGAAGAACTCAGAATTCAAAATTGAGTTAATATTTTTTGGACATGGGCAATGTGGAAATTTATTTTGATTGATTATACATGTTTGTATATAATGGAGAGAGAGGAAAGGTGGAATGGGAAAGTGAGAAGCAGATTTTGATTGATTGAAAATTTTTTTAAAGAAATATACAGGAAGCGATGGTGGAGATCAGACAGGAGTCTCTGTAACCTCTAACCTTCCCTCAAACCAACAACATATGAAGCCTCTAGACTGATTTTGAAGTAAAAAAAAATCCACAATATCTGGAGGACAACACATTTCTAGAAGAAGATACTCTGAAAGAACTTCAAAACAGGTCTGTTTTAATTGGGCAGGGGGAATGATCTGCTGAACCCAGACTGCAGCACAGGGAAACCAGGGCAGGGAGCTGGAGCACAGAGCTGGAACAGGGAACTGGAACAGGAGTCAGAACAGGAGTCAGAACAGGAGTGGGAGCATTGTGCTTTTCACACACCTGGGAGTCTTCTATGGGCCTCTTGGGCCAATCTGTCCTGATTGTAAGCAGGTGGTTTGGAGGATCTGCCTTTTGTGGGGGGTAGATTGTGAACCACTGAACCCCTGATGAGCATCAGACCTAACTGCCATTACACAGCACCCTAGGGCAATCAATCAATTAGAAGAACTAATCAGCACCTGAAATAATCCAATCAGCAGAACTGCCCAGCACCTGAAATAACTCAATCAGCAGAACTTCCCCAGGGCAAATGAAAGCAGCTGTCCCTCCTTTGCCTTGAACAGACCTCACACCTTTAAAAAAATGAATAAAAAACCAAAAAGAGCTCTTACCATAGACAGCTTTTATGGAGAGAGGAAAGAACAGACCTCAAATCCTGAGGCCCCTAAAGGTAAAGCAACTCCAGAAAAAGCCCCAAAGAGAGACATAAACTGGACTCCATGTCACAAGGCTTTCTTTGAAGATTGCATAAAGGATCTTAAAAGAGAGTTGGAAGAAACATGGGGAAACAAAATGAGATCACTGCAAAATGAAATGAAAAAAATGGAAAAAGACTACAATGAACAAATTGGCCAATTACAAAAGGAGCTAAAAACAGTAATAGAAGAAAAAAAAACATTAAAAATTAGAATCGAACAAATGGAAAAGAATGACTCATCAAGACTTCAAGAATCAGTCAAACAAAAACAAAACAATGAAAACATAGAAAAAACCATGAAATATCTCCTAGGAAAAACAACTGACCTGGAAAATAGATCTAGGAGAGACAATCTAAGGATTATAGGGCTTCTTGAAAGCTATGATGAAAAAAAGAACCTAGACACTATCTTCCAGGAAATTATAAAAGAAAACTGCCCTGATATTTTAGACCCAGAAGGCAAAATACTTATTGAAACGATCCACTGATCACCTCCTGAAAAAAACCCAAAAACTAAATCCCCCAGGAATATTGTGGCTAAATTCCAGAACTATCATATCAAGGAAAAGATATTAAGAGAAGCCAGAAAGAAACAATTTAAATATCAAGGAGCCACAATTAGGATCACAGAGGACCTAGCAGCTTCTACTCTAAAGGATCGAAGGGCCTGGAATCAGATATTCTGAAGGGCAAAGGAACTTGGATTACAGCGAAGAATAAGTTACCCAGCTAGAATGAGCATTATTTTCCAGGGAAGAAGATGGTCATTCAATGATACAGGAGAATTTCACCTATTTTTAATGAAAAGACCAGAACTGAACAAAAAATTTGATCTACAAAAACAGAACACAAGAGAAACATAAAAAGGTAATAAGAAAAAAACAAAACTCTGGACAACTATATTTGTTATGGATACTTATAGAATGAGGGTTGATTTTATGATTTTATTATTGTTATCATTATTATGATATGATTATTGTGATTTCATGATTATTATATGATTATTGTGATTTTATGATTATTATGATATAATCTGAAAAATATATTAAAGGTAGAAAAGGGATAACACTGGAAGAAGAGGAAAAGGAGGTAAAATAAGGGAAATTACATCACATGTAGAGGCAACGAAAACCTATAATGATTGAGGGGGAAAAAGGGAGGGGCCATCTCATCAGATTTGGCTCTGAGGGAATAATAGATGTTTTGGGTATCAAAAAGAAACTTGTCCTATTTTGTTAGGAAACAGGAGGGAAAGGGGGAAAAGAAAGGGAATAGACTAATAGAAGGGAAAACAGAAGAATTAAGGGAAAGGTGTAAAAAAGGGGGTGGGGCTCTAAAGGGGAAGGATTATTTGAGGGAAGTGGTTATCAAAAGCAAAATACTAGGGAGGAGGAAAAGGGGATAGGAAAGAGAAAGGCATAAGATAGGGCATATAAGATGGCAGGAAATACAGAATTAATTATTTTAACTGTTAATGTGAATGGAATGAACTCTTTCATAAAGAGGAAGTGGATAGCAGACTGGATTAAAAACCAGAATCCATCAATATGTTGTATACAAGAAACACATCTAAAACATAGAGACACATACAGGGTGAAGGTAAAAGGCTGGAGCAGAATCTATTATGCTTCAGGTGAACAAAAAAAAGCAGGGGTAGCAATCCTGATCTCAGACCAAGTAAAAGCAAAGATAGACCTAATTAAAGAGACAAAGAAGGAAATTATATCTTCCTAAAGGGTACCATAGACAATGAAGCAATATCAATACTAAACATATATGCACCAAGTGGTATAGCATGGAAATTCCTAGAGGAAAAGTTCAGAGAGATGCAAGAAGAAATAGACAGCAAAACTATAATAGTGGGGGATCTCAACCTCCCTCTCTCAGAACTAGATAAATCAAACCACAAAATAAATGAGAAAGAAGTTAAGGAGATAAACAAAATGTTAGAAAAGTTAGGTATGATAGATCTTTGGAGGAAATTAAATGGCGACAGAAAGGAGTTTACTTTTTTCTCAGCAGTCCATGAAACTTATACAAAAATTGACCATGTGTTAGGACACAAAAACCTCAAAATCAAATGCAGGAAGGCAGAAATAGTAAATGTATTTTTTTTCATATCACGACAGAATAAAAATCACATGTAATATAAGGCCAGGAGAAAATAGACCAAAAAGCAATTGGAAACTAAATAATTTCATCCTAAAGAATGAATGGGTGAAACAGCAAATTACAGACACAATTACTAATTTCATCCAAGAAAATGACAATAATGAGACAACATACCAAAATTTGTGGGATACAGCCAAAGCAGTAATAAGGGGAAATTTTATATCTCTAGATGCTTATTTGCATGAAATAGAAAAAGAGAAAATCAATGAATTGGGCTTGCAACTAAAAAAGCTAGAGAAAGAACAAATTAACCCCCCCAATCAAATACCAAACTTGAAATCCTAAAAATAAAAGGAGAGATTAATAAAATTGAAAGTAAAAAAAAACTATTGAATTAATAAATAAAACTAAAAGTTGGTTTTATGAAAAAACCAACAAAATAGATAAACCTCTAGTTAATTTATTTCGAAAAAGGAAGGAGGAAAATCAAATTGTTAGTCTCAAAAATGAAAAGGGAGAACTTTCCACCAATGAAGAGGAAATTAGAGCAATAATCAGGAGTTACTTTGCCCAACTGTATGCCAATAAATTTGGTAACCTAAGTGAAATGGAGGAACATCTACAAAAATATAGATTGCCCAGATTAACAGAAGAGGAAATAAATTACTTAAATAGTCCCATTTCAGAAAAAGAAATAGAACAAGTCATTAATCAACTCCCTAAGAAAAACCCCCCAGGACCAGATGGATTTACATGTGAATTCTACCAAACATTTAAAGAACAATTAACTCCAATATTATATAAACTATTTGAAAAAATAGGGAATGAAGGACTCCTACCAAATTCCTTTTATGATACAGATATGGTACTGATACCTAAATCAGGTAAAACAAAAACAGAGAAAGGAAATTATAGACCAATCTCCCTAATGAATATTGATGCCAAAATCTTAAATAAAATATTAGCAAAGAGATTACAGAAAATCATTCCCAGAATAATACACCATGACCAAGTAGAATTTATACCAGGAATGCAGGGATGGTTCAATATTAGGAAAACTATTAACATAATTGACTATATCAATAACCAAAATAACAAAAAACATATGATAATCTCAATAGATGTAGAAGCATTTGATAAAATCTAACATCCATTCCTATTAAAAACATTAAAGGGTATAGGAATTAATGGACTTTTCCTTAAAATAGTCAGTAGCATCTATTTAAAACCATCAGCTAGTATCATATGTAATGGTGATAAACTGGAACCATTCCCAATAAGATCAGGGGTGAAACAACGTTGCCCACTATCACCATTAGTATTCAATATTATATTAGAAATGCTAGCTTTGGCAATAAGACAAGAAAAAGAGATGAAAGGAATTAGACTAGGTCATGAGGAAACCAAATTATCACTCTTTGCTGATCATATGATGGTCTACTTAGAGAACCCTAGAGAATCAACTAAAAAAACTATTAGAATTAATCCACAACTTTAGCAAAGTTGCAGGTTACAGAATAAATCCACATAAATCATCAGCATTTTTATACATCACCAACAAAATGCAACAGCAAGAGATACAAAGAGAAATTCCATTCAAAATAACTATTGATAGTATAAAATATTTGGGAATATGTCTGCCAAGGGAAAGTCAGGATCTATATGAGCAAAATTACAAAACACTCTCCACACAAATAAAGTCAGATCTAAACAATTGGAAAAACATCAAGTGCTCTTGGATAGGTCGAGCGAATATAATAAAGATGGCAATACTACCTAAACTAATCTATTTATTTAGTGCTATACCAATCAAACTCCCAAGCAATTATTTAACTGAACTAGAAAAAATAACAACAAAATTCATCTGGAAAAACAAAAGGTCAAGATTTTCAAGGGAATTAATGAAAAAAAATGCAAATGAGGTTGCCTAGATCTAAAACTATGTTATAAAGCAGTGGTCACCAAAACCATTTGGTACTGGCTAAGAAATAGAGTAGTGGATCAGTGGAATAGGTTAGGTTCACAGGACGAAATACTCAATGACAATTGTAATCTAGTGTTTGATAAACCCAAAGACCTCAGTTTTTGGGATAAAAACTCAATATTTGACAAAAACTGCTGGGAAAATTGGAAACTAGTATGGAAGAAACTAGGCATTGACCCACACCTAACACCATATACCAAGATGAGGTTGAAATAGATTTATGATATAGGCATAAAGAATGACAAATAAAAAAAAAAGAATGACAAATTAGAACAATGTAGGATGGTTTGCCTCTCAGACCTCTGGAAGGAGAAGGATTTTGTGACCAAAGAAGAACTGGAGATCATCATTAATCACAAAATAGATAAGTTTGACTATATCAAGAAGCTTAAATTCTATAAACTTACAAAAACATTTTATGGTAATTTTGTAGATAAAGTTAAAATTTTAAAATATTGATATGTTTCTTATTAAAATTTCAAATAATCATCTTAAGGTATACATATCTAGTTGATTTTTAAATTCTGAAAAACCTTTCAATTGCTGTTTACCGAATAAAGGGATTGCATTTATAATATTAACTTTATTATCATCCATAGATTAAGGTTTTGCTGTGTACACGACAATTTTCATGTGACTACACAAGAAAGATCTAATGGAGATAGATCAGGTTCTTGAAGTGGCCAAGCAAGAACACCTCCTATACTGATTCATCACAGAAAATGTCCCATAAGAACATGAAATGCAAAATGTGGAAGGCATCATTTTGTGAAAAAACATTATTCAAAATTTACAAAACTAAATAATCCTTAAAGAAATTTTAATAATTAAACTTTCAAATTATGCTTTTGTAAGTGTGTAGTTTCTACAGTTTCTGAAGGTATTAAACCTTAAAACTACATGAAGACTTTTGGGACAATGTATATTTTGCTATGAATTTCATTTTATTTATACATAGGTTCAGAGTCTTGAATAAGAAAATCTTATTTTGTATTGATTTAAATTATTTTGATTATGTATATTGTGTACACCTGTTGATTATGACACTTAAGGGACAATGGAAAACCTTTCATTATTTTTTAAATAATAGCTTTTATTTTAAAAATATATGCAAGGATAGTTTTCAACATTTATCCTTCCAAAAACTTGTGTTCCAAATTTTTCTCCCTCCCTTCTTCCCACTGTCCTTCTTAGAGGGAAAGTAATCCAATATGTGTTAAACATGTACAATTCTTCTATACATATTTCCACATTTATCATGCTGCACAAGAAAAATCAGATCAAAAAGGAAAAAAACAAAACAAAACAAAACAAAAAAGTGAAAATACCATATTGTGATTCACATTCAGTCCCAATAGTCCTCTCTCTGGGTCTAGATGACTTCATCATAAGCTTATTGGAATTGGGCTGAATTACCTCATTGTTGAAAAGAGCCACATCCATCACAGTTAATCATCACATAATCTTGTTGCTGTGTACAATGCTCTCTTGGTTCTACTCATTTCACTTAGCATCAGTTCATGTAAGTTTTTCTAGGCTCCTCTGAAATCACCCTGCTGATCATTCCTTATTGAATAATAATATTCCACAATATTTATATATCATAATTTATTCAGCCATTCCCCAAATGATGGGCATCCACTCAGTTTCCAGTTCCTTGCCACTACAAAAAGGGCTACAAACATTTTTGTACATGTGGGTCTTTTTCCCTTTTTTATGATCTCTTTGGGATACAGACCCAGTAGAGCCACTGCTGAATCAAAGGGCATGCACACCTACGTAGCCCTTTAGGCATAGTTCCAAATTGCTTTCTAGAATGATTGGATCAGCTCACAACTTCACCAACAATGTATTAGTGTTCCAGTTTTCCCACATCCCTTCCAATATTTATCATTATATTTTCCTGTCATCTTAGCCAATCTGAGAAGTGTGTGGTATCTCAGAGTTGTCTTAATTTGCATTTCTCTGATCAATAATGATTTAGAGAATTTTTTCATATGACTAGAAATGGTTTTAATTTCATTATCTGAACATTGTTCATATCTTTTGACCATGTATCAATTGGATAATAAGTCTTTTCTTTAAATAGACATTTGTTTACTACAAGGAATTTAAAAAGACATGTACATCCTCAGATGCTTGAGGAGAAACAAAGACTTTTGAAGACCTAAAGGAAAACTACTCTTCAAATAAATGTATTGAGAAAACTTGTTTATTGGAATTATAGGTGACTGGGGGACATTATGATGGACATCAGATCATTTATACATTACTGTTCTCTTAATTTTAATGGTTGCAACTGAGAAAACATAAATAAAAAATTTTTTTAGGAAATATGGAATGATTACATAAGAACTATTGGACATTTTGGATTTCACATTATATTAGAGATCAGACATTATTTAGCAGGAGGTCTTGATATGATGAATTACCATTAAAAGGCTTCAGGCCTATATGGCTATTAGAATGGAGTCAGAAAGCCCTGCTCCTATGTACCTAAAACAACAAACCCCTGAAAATTTCACCAGACTGAATAATAATCAAGAAGTCCAACAAGGTACTATAGTAATTCACTTCTTCAAACTCAGAATTGCACAGAAGTCAGCCAGAAGCCCTCAAGCAATAAGAAAGAGCTAGCAAGTCAGAGACACTGGAAGTTAGCAGCCTCTCAGTAAAACCAGAAGGGGTGAAGACAGGTATAATTTTTAAGACTGTGTCCAGAAACAAAAAAAGGGGAAGGCTCTAACAAAATGTCTCAAGGGAATCAGAAGCCAAGGAGGAAAGGAATCTTTGGAAATCACCAGGAGCAACAATAAGCAGTTCAGGAATATCATGTTTACAGAGACATATTAGAACTCTGGGGTCCTTAGCATTCTGTCCTGAGAAGTTACGGGGAACCCTAAAGACCAAGGACTCTAAACCTCAAAGATTCAGGAGGACCTGAAACCAGAAGGTGGAGGACAGTGCAATAACCTAAGTGATCCCTATTCAAAAGCACAAAACCCTTGTTTACTATATATCTAATCCAGGTAAAATGAGTAAATTAAAGAAGTCACTCATCATTATAAAGAATTATTATAAATCTGGAAGTGCCTCCAAATTCAGAAAAGACATAAAGAGTAATTTTACCCTTTGAATAAAGAGTAAAGATTAAAACTCCTACCACAGAGACTCAAAGGAAAAATGGACAAGGACTATATGAATATCTAGAAGAAGTAAAGCAAGAAATTAAAAAAAATTATATAAAAGCTCTAGAGGAAACTTAGAACAGAAAATGGTAACTAGTACAAGGTTATGATGATTGGAGAAAATGCCTATTTTGGTATGTTGTTGGTCATGTGACCTCCACATCTAGTTCCTAGAAGAGCTCGAAGTCCAATCCTTGGGGAAGTTTAGGTACTCATATTTGGTGACCCCAATCTATGATCTAGCCCAATTGATTGATGACTAAAGATGTGCAAACCAGCTTATTTAGCTGATTATACCTACTGCTGGTCACAGACATCAGATCATGCTTCCTTACAAATCATTTTAATAGTCTCCTGCAAATCTTCCCCTACTCCCTTTTCATGTTCAGGAACAACATACCCCTTGTTGGGCAGCATTTACCCTATTTGTTGGCTTTTCCATTATAATTTAATCTTCTGAAGGGTAGGAATTGTTATTTTAAAAATATTTTATTTCTAGTACTTAATAAAATGCCGCACACATGATAAGCATATAACAAATGCTCTTTAATCCCAAAATTCCTTTTCTAATTTGAGATATTAACATTTCCATAAAGGTGACCCTTCTAGATCCTTTTAAGGACTATTGGCAGTAATATATCAGTTTACATGCCATTAATGTACATGAAAAAATTTCCTTCACTAAAATATTCTTCTTTCAAAATTGGGTAAATGAAGATGTCAAAATTTCTGTTATGCTATCAAGAAGTTTATTGTATAGAGTATAATGTTTATAGCAGAAGATTTAAGTAGAGCTTCATGTAATTCTCCTTTTTCCTAACACATCTCATTGATGGTCCTTTCTTTCAGGCAATAAATGATGATATTGTTGTAAGGAAACAAAACTTTTTTTGGGGAAAATTATAAGGCAATGGTATATATGAGCATCAGTTTCTGAGAAGAAATATCAACCTGAGGCATATACTTTTATCTCATCCCCCTTACTTTTAATCTCATTGCCCTATGAGGTAGCAATGGTGGAAGAGCTGAGACTCAATGGTTTACTTCTTTTTGGAAACTTGTGCCTATCAGGATTATTATACTCTACTGAAAAAAAAATAAAAGCAGTTCCTGTTGTGAATGCCAAATTGGTTACCATGGCTAGCCCACCAATGTTTTTCTGCCTTGTCTTAATGAACTCCTATTAAACATTTTTTTCCTGATGTTCTTTAATCAAGGCAAAGAGCCAAATAAAGAATTTTCCTTTTAACACTAGGTTAATTCATTCAATTAATCAACAAACATTCATTCAGTGCTTATGGAGCACTGGAGAAATACAAAGATTGGATAAAACATGGACACTATGCTAATAGAACTTAAAATAAGAGTTCTTAACCTGGAATCTATGAATAGATTTCAGGAGATTTGTAATGGGGATTGGGAAAATATTATTATCTTTATTTTTGGGAAAGCATCATCATTTTTAATAACCTGTAACTAGAATTTAGTATTTCCTTTATTTATGAATTAAACATTTTTATTTAACAAATATTATTAAACAGATAGTCTGAGGAGTTTGCATGGTTCATCAAATTACCAGTACATACAAAAAAGTTAAGAATACTGGCAATATAGGAATATGACAAAAATATCAATAAATATGCAGCATAATATTAAATAGTAGCTAGGTGGTATAGTGAATATAATATTGTTCTTGGAGTTAGGAAGAATTCTGAAAAATGTAAATGTTAGTAATGATGATGTTATTCTATATTAGACAATTATATTATTTGGAGGCAAGAGAAATTTAAGTTTAAATCCTATGTTTAAAGAAATCAAAGTTTCTCTGGGCCACAATTTCTTTATTTGTAAAATAGAAATAATAATAAGTAGTAGTAGTATTATAATAGCTAATATTCATATAACACTATGTGCTGGGCACTGTTCTAAGCACTTTACAAATTATTTGATCCTCATAACCATCCTATGAGGTAGGTGATTATTTTACATTTTACAGATGAGTAAACTAAAGCAAACAGTGGGTAAATGAATTGCCCATAGTTATACAGCTAGGAAGTATCTGAGTTCAAATTTGAACTCAGGTTTTCTTGACTCATGACTCTGTGCTCTATATAAATGATTCCTCATAGTATACTGATATGAGATAATATATGCAAATTTAAATATGAATTTTTATTATACAGACTAATATAACTATGGTGTCAAATCTCTCACACCATATGTGTCAGAGTGCTATGTTGGGATTCAGTTTAATAACTGAATTTTTGTGACCTTGGCCAGGACACAATCTTGCAGAGCTTCAGTTTCTTTTTTTTTTCTTTTTTTTTCGATGAAAAGTTCTTAGTTTTTTTCTAGTTCATATTGTGATCCTGTGAATATGACAAATGTAAGACCTTCCTCCTCTCTTCCCTCCCTCCCAAGAAAACATTGATATACTGATGAAAAAAAAATTTCACTTGGAGAAATATTTTGCTTAACTTTCTGATCTGCACACTCTCATAATTGATGACAAAAATGAATGTTTCTAAATTTTCTTTCATTTGCAACTTATTTGCATATTTTATAGAACTACAAGGAGCTGGAAATGTTTTTTAAAAGAATATTTGTCAATGACGTTATATAGTACTTGATTGTGAATAGGGATCTTGGTAACTATGGAAACAGAACTGCCATAAATGAAGTGGTTCTTAGTTCAAGATGCATTACATCTGAAAGAATAATTCCTGCAACAAAAGCTTTCTGTATTAAAATGGGCACAGAAAACTAGTTGGTTTTTATATTAGACATGAGAAATCTTCAGCCTGATGAAAATGTGAGTTTTATGCATTCTGTCATCAATTCTTTTATGAAAACATTAACCTTAAAAATGGTCAATGAATTCTGTGAATAGATGTATTTTCTGTGAATAGATGTATTTGATGTAAATGACTAGGAAACAAAATGTTGCTCATTGCTTCAATATACATGTTATTAGGCAAATATATTTAGTTAAGTCAACAAACATTAAAAGTTTATTATGTGACAGGTTCTATGCTTAGTCTTGGGAATAAAAAGAAAAGTAAAAAAAAACAAAAACAAAAACAAAAACATTCTTGCCCGTAAGAATCTTACATTTTAATAGGGGAAGATAATATGTATATTGGGTGCATATACAATATAGAGTATATAGTAGGAACTGCATTAACAATTTAGGAATCAGAAAGCTCTTTTTGCATAGGTGGGATTTGAATTGCTCCTTCAAGGATCTCAAGCCACCTAAGGAGATGAAGTGAAGGGACAACTCTACTCAGAATGACTGCAATGAATAACACTGGTTCTAGAGGAGCTGATTAAATGCACCTCTTCTTTTTTTTTTTAAATTTTATTTTATTTGCATAACATATGTGTGGGTAATTCTTCAACAATAACCCTTACATAGCTTTCCGTTAGAAATTTTTCCCCCCAACTCCCCACCCCTCCCCTAGATGGCAGGATATCCACTACATGTTAATTATGTTAAAATATTGGCAAATTGAATATATGTATACATATTTCCAAACTTATCATTGTTGTGCAAGAAAAATCTTATCTACACAAACGATATATCAGATAAAGGAAACACAATGTAAGCAAACATCAATCAAGGAGTATGAGAATGTTATGTTGTGGTCCACATTTCACATCCCTCTCTCTGGGTGTATATGGCTTTCTTCAGTGAACAATTGGAGGTGGTTTGAAACATTTCATTGTTGAAGAGAGCCATGTCCATCAGAATTAATCATCATATAGTACTGTTGTTGCCGTGTATAATGATCTCCTGGTTCTGCTCATTTCACTCAGCATCAGTTCATGTAAGTCTCTCCAGGCCTCTCTGAAATCATCTTGCTGGTCATTTCTTACAGAACAATAATATTCCATAATATTCATATACCATAATTTATTCAGCCATTTTCCAATTGAAGGGCATCTATTCAATTTCCAGTTTCTAGCCACTACAAAAAGGGCTGCCACAAACATTCTTGCACATGTGGGGCCTTTTCCTTCCTTTATTATTTCTTTGGGATATAAGCCCAATAGAAATGCTGCTGGGTCAAAGGGTATGCACAGTTTGATAACTTTTTGAGCATAGCTCCAAATTGTTCTCCAGAATGGCTGTATCCGTTCACAGCTCCA
>JAJPUD010014600.1:6303-40246 GCA_023553655.1 Myrmecobius fasciatus
CTTCCTTCCTTCCTTCCTTCCTTCCTTCCTTCCTTCCTTCCTTCCTTTCCTTCCTTCCTTCCTTCCTTCCTTCTTTCTTTCCTTTCTTCTTTCCTTCCTTCCTTCTTTCCCCCCTGCATCTTAGAGTTAAAGGAGATTGATTCATTTTTCATCATTTGCATTGGGCATGCTACAGGAAGCATAGCCTTGTGGAGATAGGCCATTTCCTCTAAGGCATGACTGGATCTAGTTAGTTTACCTGAAAACCACCACTGTATACTATAGTTGAATGCTTGTATAACTTGAAGATGAGATTCAAGATTTTCCTGCACCCCACCTTGGTTCCTCCTTGCACTGGCCATTATTCGGCTCCCTTCCCATGCAGGGCTTCGTGGTCTCATCCCAAGACCCCTCTTTTCATCAGGCACAACAATATCTAGTTATGACTGATAATGAGTCCAGTGAAGAGTTGTATTTCTGAGAGAAAGCAGTAAAAATAGCATAGACAGAAAGGGGAGACATGACATGAAAGTATTTCTGAGAAACACCAGGGAAAGGAACAAAATGAAAAAAGAATGAGGGAGACAACTTCTTAAACACTATTTTCTTTTACATTGTGTGAATTAATTAATTAATTAGTATTAAAATTTTATGCCAAAATATTTTCAGGGGAGGAGGAAGGCAAGGGGACATTGTACTGGCTGGTAGGAGTAGTGGGGAGATAATGCCATTTTTATTCTGGGTTATTCAATGAAGTCTTGGGGTGGAGTGGGGATGACTGGATAGCTAGGGTAAACTCAAGGATCCTAGTCATCTTCTGACAGTGTTTGGAGAATTCACTTGGAAAGATTGACCAATATTTTCCTAATGGCTCTGTTCAGAATCAGATAAAGAAATATTTTGAGGAGTAGAAGAAGCATAGGCACAGAGAAATCAGTGTCTTCAATTAATAGACACTAGTGAGCTAAATTATTGTAGACTTGGAGGAAATACTGGCAAAAAATGGGGAAGGCTGGCTTTGCCTGATGGAGATGCTTACAGAAGGGAGGATTCCTTTGGGATGGCAGGGATTTTCATAATGTGACTGTCACTGAGGCAGTTATAAGCTTCAGTCTGTGTGTATAGCTACAATTTCCTGAAGATCTTGGAAAATAGAAGCCTTAGAAGCTGTTTTTTAATAACTGTTTTAATAGCATTACTTAGTCAGAAGACTGGTGAAAGGAAAAATAAATTATGCATTTAAAGAAAAGAGAGACAGAAGAAGAAATAGAGATATACAGAGAAAACATTTCCAATGTAATTTTAGTATTTGAGCAAATTCTACATATTCCATATGTTTTGTTTTCATTGTTGGGCTGAGAGTGACTATTAAAAACCACTATGACCTTGCTTTTGTTATGAGCTAGTTGTGATTATATTTAATGTTCTTTAGACTTTCACTCTCCCCCCAAGTTATTTTGTAAAGAACAGAGCATATGGCTTTACATACTACTTCAGCTTAATTTCCCTTAGATTTTCTCATTCCTTCCCTATTAGAATCTTATTTTCCTGTCTCATTGTGGCATGAGATCACCCTCTGTTCTCAGAGATGATACCAGTGACATAAATCTCCTGGAAAATCCCACCATGCTGGAAAGGCTTCATAGTAAAGCTATAAGGAAAGTCAAAGTCCATCAACTCCAATACGTTCTTCACTTTAAAATGAGGAATCTGCATGTCTGACATCTGATGACCAACTTTGCTAGGATCAGAAGGACATATCACTGGATCAGTAGGATGGTCACCAGGTGACAAATT
Source organism: Myrmecobius fasciatus (assembly GCA_023553655.1). NCBI lineage: Eukaryota > Metazoa > Chordata > Mammalia > Dasyuromorphia > Myrmecobiidae > Myrmecobius > Myrmecobius fasciatus. Next base: position 8,080 of record JAJPUD010014600.1, read on the forward strand.
TTTGAGAAGATAAACATGTATGGGATTGTAATAAATATCAGTGGAGGGAATTTCCACATCAAGGAAATCATAGCTCCTTAAAGTATGGAAGTAGAGAGTTTTTCATCATTCTTTGACATAGAGCATTGAAACTAGGTATCTTGCTACCCCCCATTATCATTATATTATTATAACATAAGATAGCAGATTGCCACTCCCAGAAGGATTTCACATTCTCACAGTGAGATGACTTCTAGGAATATTGCCAAAAACTTGAAAATTCTGGTTTTTCCATATGATTATTGCTTTATGCTATAAATCAACTTGGGGCAACATGGAAGATAGAGTGTTGGGCCTGAAGTCAAAATGACTGACCTCCCTGAGTTTAAAATATCTGGCCCCACACACTGTGGTGCTGTGTAACCCTAAGAAATTCACTCAACTATGTTTGCCTCAATTTCCTTTTCTGTAAAATGAGTTGGAAAAGGAAATGGCAAACCACTCCAGTATCTTTCCCATGAAAACCCAAATGGGATCACAAAGGGTAAATGAGTGAACAATAACAAATAAATTGTCTGGGGCTTAGTGTACCTTGTTCCTCTTCACATACTCTAGGATTTGAATAAACTGGCCTTCTTATGGATCCTCACACAGCCCATTTTATCTGTCTGCATTGATTTGCCCAGGCTGCCACCCCTTTCTTTCCTCATCTCTGCCTCCTAGAGTTTTTAGTTCCTTTGAATATTTAGCTTACCTGGCACTTTCTACAATGGGGCATTTTTCTGTCCCTCTTTTCCAACCACTAGATACTAGTACTTTCCCCATCAATTACTATGTATTTTTATATACTTCCAGGTGCACATATTCTTTTCCCTGGTTGAATGAATGCAAGCACCTCGAGGGCAGGGACTATTACATTTCATTTTGATATCACCAATATCTGCTGCATAGTAGGTCCTCAATAAATGCTTTTAATTGGTCACAAAGTGATGCAATAAAGCACTGGACTTGGAATTAGGAAGACCTGAGTTTAAATTGTCCCTATTGAATGAATGCAAGCACTTCGAAGACAGGGACAATTATATTTTTGTTTTGATACCACCTGCTACATAGTAGGTACTCAAGAAATGCTTTTAATTGGTCACAGAGTGATGCAGTAGATAAAACTCTGGACTTGCAGTTAAGAAGATCTGAGTTTAAATTTATCCTCAGAGACTAATTGTGCAATCATAGGTAAATCACTTAACTTCTGTCTGTCTCAGTTTCCTCACCTGTAAAGTAGGGATAATAATAGCACCTACCCTTTCAGGGTTGTTGAGAGTATCAAATGAGGTTATATTTGTAAAAGCACTGATATTTACCAAGTCATGGATTCATAGGTCTAGATCTAGAAGGGACCTCTAAAACTATCTGGTCCAATTCTATAAATCAGGAACCTAGGGAAGTTAATACACTTGCCCAAGCTCACACAAGTAGTATCAGAAACAGGAAATTAGGTCCTCTGGTTCCAGACCAACACTTTTCTATTGTGTTATTTTTACTCCATTACTATCATATGCCAGGCACTATGCTAAGTTCAGGAACTACAAAAGCAAAAATCAAAGTCACTGCCCACAGGAAGCTTCTATTCCACTGAACTGCAGGTACAAGTGGATCTCAGATAATAGATTTAGACCTAGAAGGTACCATACAGAGCAATATAATGGAAAATGTTGAGCTGCAGCTATGGCTCTAAGTTAGTAAACTTTTTTGCTCATTATCACTGAAAGTGATAGTATGGGAGTTATAAGCTTATAAAAGGTCAGAAACTAAGATGTCAATGCTCAACAGAATTATGTAGTGAGGTGCCCATCCTGACTACATAATAAGCTATTTCTGGAAAAGTTTTCCACTGAACAGAAATTTAGTTCTACATTTTACATATCTGTAAAATAGGTCATTACATCAGTCAATGTCTTCTTTTTATTCTCTAAGTAACTTGGATTTCATTATATACCATGATTGGTCATAAGCTTCATAGGTATGAAACTTGGTGAAGAGTGCACTATACAATTTAAGAAAATTCCTCAATCTCCTATCTGTCTTCAACAGGACGTTTGCTAATGGAAAATGGAATTCTGAAAATTTGAGGGACATTCAATTTGACAGTTGAGAAGAAATAATAAAATGATATAGTATTTACATAATAGAACAAAGATGCAAGTTGCAATGTGAACTTTGTGGACTAGCAGGAATAGATGTTTTATCCTTTGTGCTTTTTATTATTTTAAGAGAGAGTTACATCCAGTTAACCTTTGCAATTTATTTTCGTGACAGAATTTGGGTAGAAGTGATAAGAACATTAGGAATATTAGGGACTTGGAGACATCATTATGTTTCTTTTTTTTTTCCCAAGAGATCCTCAATACAGCAACCAACAATAATGTACCCTTTCCCAAAACAGTTGTGATCCTGAGGCTAAACTGAAGGGAACAACCTTACTGAAATGCAAATTGTTTAATTTCCAATTATATTCTGATGAAGTTCATAATCTCAAATTCCTTATTTATACTTATATATATATATATATATATTTATGTTGCTTATGCTTATACAGCCAGGACTTAAAAATCTTGAATGAAAAAAATCTTCAACTAAAATAAAAATGTTTAATTCTCCTTTTGGGGGAGCATAAGGACATCTCATCATGACAATTCATTATCGATTCTAGGATCTCTTCTGCGTCAAGGATTTTAATACATTGCAAAGCAAAAGATGTCAATATCAAAACTATGTTCTATCTATTCCATTTAATTTTCAGAGTCAAATCTCATATTGGTAGGCATAATCCTTGCAATAAATTTACTTGTGTGTCTCAGCTTAAAATAAATGGAATGTAGGGCAGCCTATTCTAGGGACAGAGCTCTCATAGTACTTTTAAGTGTTAGTTAGACACAGACATGGTACCTAAAAGTACTTGTATTGGTTTAACAAGCTGAACATCCAAATAGTTCAATGGGATTTTTATGGAACAATAGATTGTACTAGAGAAAGCATGACAGTTCCCTTGGACTATGGTATCCAATCAGTAACAGATTACACCATGATGAGAACATATTGGGAAGCCATTTGTTTTCATGTTTCATTTTCATTCTTGGGTGGAAATAACTATCAATGTCATCAGGTCATGGTACTAACATTCTAAGGTTATGAATATTTTCGAATTAGAAATATATGTCTCAGTCATCACTGAATCCCAGGAGGAGACCAACACTGGTTATTCCAGATTTTGTTATTTTTATAGTTTAACAGTCTATGAAGGCCTTTCATGATCAGCCTACCTTGTCAGTCTCATTTCACACTGCTCCCCTTCTTAAGCTTTGTGTTCTGGTCACAGTAGAACACATCATTGCAGCATCTTCTCTCTCCTTATTTCCTCATGCCAAAGGAAGTATCCTCCACATAGAACCCTTGAACTTTCCCTGTGAAACCTTTCCAAATTCTCCTAATTGTTCTCTCCCTCCTGAAACCACTTTAAATTATATTATTATATACAACACAATTGAATACATATACAAAACAAGGGGCAAGATCTCACTCCAAAACGTAGCAAAGCCAAGTCAAATGAGTTACAAAAATAATTAATGGGTAAAGAAAATGCTTTTGTTCAAAGACTCCTTCTAAGCCTATCTAAAACTCCATAACTTTTGAATCAATTTTTCTTTTTCTTCCCTCATTCCTTTTTCTTTTCCTTTCTTTCTTAATATATATATATGTATTATAGACATACTTATAATAATAAATTATAATAATATAATAAATTTATATATAATTTTTATTCTGCTGATTTTGCTTCAAATCATCATATAGATCTTTATTTCCTTTTCAATTCATATATTGAGTTTTGTGATATTAAAATATTCTATTGTTATACTATAACTTTTTCTGCTATTCTCTAATTATTGGACATATAGTTTACTTCTAGATTTCTTCTATTACAAATAGAGGAACTATGAATATTTTCACACGGATAGGCTCTTTCTCCCCAGTACTTCCCCCCCAAATCTTTCATATGATATTTTAGGACTAGAATTCTAACAATCTTCTATTTGAAGCCTTTTCTAAACTCCCCAGCTGCTAGTGTCTTATCCACTCAAATCAACTTGGATTTCTTTTGGCCATATTTTGTATATACTTATATATGTGAATGTGTTTTTTATTTCCTTGATATAAACTCCTTGAGGACAGGTTTTATTTTGGTTTTGACCCTGTGTGCTCAATAATATAACACAATGCTTAATATATAGTAGCTACTTAATAAATGCTTGTTAGATAAAATACATTTTGCATTTGATCACATATTTGATCCAAATACTTTTTCCAAAAGTGAGTTCAATTTTGTGACTCACTGCATATTACCATATTATTCTCTAAAATTATTTGTTTCAATCTGCAGTGCTACCACTAATGAATTAAACTGACATTTTTCCACTTTACCCTTGGCAACACTGGATTCTTTTTTGCCATTCTAATGGATGGAAGATAGTATTTTAACCTTGTAGTGATCTGTATTTCTTTGATTAGGAGACCTCAAATTATTTGTAATGTATCTGTTTTGTTTTTCCAATAAAGTATAATTTCATTGAAGGTTGGGATTATTTTTGTTTATTTTAGCACAATATTCTATATACAAGGCAGCTTAATTATTTTCAATTGATTTTAAAAAAAGTTTTCTATAACCTCAAAATGAATTAAGCATTCAGTAAATAGATACTATGTATAAGGCATTATTCAATGTTCTAAAATTTGAGGTAAATTAGCCTATCAATATAGTATCAATATAATACATGAGCCATTCCCATCTCATCCTTCCCTTGCCCCAGCTCCCTAGAGTAGGTTTAAGAAAATCTATGTGACCATAAGTCCCCATCAATGTGTTTACCTTTTGTATTTATTCTGTCTTCCATCGGCTAAAGGACATGATTAATTCAAAGACATTTAATGAAATAGAATGGAAAGAAAAATTGGCAGTGGAACATTATTCCTATATACCATTGGTGAGGAGAGTGAGAACAAAAAGGAATTTCACATAAGGGACACACACATGTAAAGAACACATTTGACTAGGGCATGTGTTGAGGGGCAATTTAAACTCTTAATTCTTTAGAATCATCATTACTGTCTTCTAGTATCATCACAATGCCCTTATTGGGTCTATTCTCTTATAGGTGTGTCATCTCTATATGGCAGGAACTGTAACTTGATATAAATTAGCTTGCTGATGCAAATTTAATGTAGCATCAGATTCCCTCTTCTTTCATATTTTCCTCTCCAGGTCCCCAAAAAGCTACATAGATTTAAGATAATCTGTTGGATCACAAAGTCCCCCAATGTATTTACCTTTTATATTTATTCTAGCTTCTATTAGCCAGAAGGCACAATTACTTTAAAGTGAGGGCATTTAATGAAATGGAGTAGAAAACAAAAGTTTCTAGAAAAGAAAATTTCTTTGTTATATTCTTCTGCTCCTGTTATTCCTCATGGTGATGGTCTTGTGTTGATGGCCATGCCCCAAATCCCAGTTGGATTGTTTCTAAATGTTCCTTCAGCACGCTTGGGAATTGTTTCCTGCTACTATATTCTTCTGGGCAGCTAGATGACCCATTGGATAGAGTGCTGGTCCTGGAATAGATTCATCTTCCTGAGTTCAAATCTGACCTCAGACACTCACTCACTAGCTATGTGGCCCTGAGCAAGCCACTTAACTCTGTTTGCCTCAGTTTCCTCATCTATAAAATGAAAAGGAAATGAAAAACTAGTATCTTTGTCAAGAAAACTCTAAACAAGGTCAGGAAGAGTCAGATACAACTGAACAAGTATATTCTGGGCTTACTTCTTCAGAGTCACAAAAAGCCATCTTGATTTCAGACTTCTAGACTATAGTAACTAGAGCCTCTCCATTGACAAGGGGAGGTTCACAGTTATAGCCACAAATGTTCAGGCTAAAAAAAAAAAAAAAAAAGCCAAGCAGAGTGTCCATAACTTGAAATTGTCTTTCCTTTTCTAACCCTAAGTCTCCTGCTGAGATCAGAACCCTTTATTATGGCTAATTACCTAATTTAAGGTTAAATATTTCCAAGATTCTCTCTGATTTAGCCTGGGAATACATTTTAGCTAGAACAAAAGTTAAACTAAGGAGGCAAGTTCAATGTCCTTCAACCATCTAGCACATATGCCTGTCTTTATAATTCATAGCTACCAGTAGGGAAGCTTGAATGCTGTATTTTGGAAAGGAAAAAAATTTTTCCTTACATCTTTCTTGTGGTAAAGAACATCTGTGGCTTCAGGAAATAGCTTCAAAAATACTTTAAACATAAGAGGCCATGTTCTCTAGCACTGGGATAGAGTCAGGTCATAGGGTCATAGGTATAGAGCTGGAAGGGACCTCAGAGACATTCTTATCTAACCCTTTATTTTATAGATGAAGAAATTGGGGTATGGGGAGGTGTGTCTTGTCCAAGATCACATAGGTAATAAGCTTAGGAGGAGATCAAATTTCCTTCATACCTCTACTTATGATTTGTTGAGTGACCTCAGACAAGTTGCTTAAATCTCTGTCCATCTAACAAGAATGGGAAAAGTAATACCTGTCTCCAATCAACTCCATGAATCTGTTTTATGGTTTTAATATCTATATAGCTCTTTGGATTCTGTAGAAAGCAAGGACGCTCATCTAATTTATAGCTGGAAGACACCTTAAATTTATCTAGCACAACCCCTTCATTTGTTTTGCAAATTAAATTCTAATCTGTCTTCTAGATATGTCACATATTTAAAAGCAAACTCATGTTTCAAGAACCAGCTCAAAACCCATTTCTTCCATGAATTCTTTTATGAACACCCATCTCTCTCTATTTACTTATTAAAGACATTCTAATTTGTATTAACTTTATCTGTGTATGTGGCCTTTGGCACAGATTATATCCATTTCCTAACTAATATAGACCAATTGCCATAAAGATCAAAAGAGTCTAAAATGTTCCCAGTTAAAAAACACTTAATTTCCTTGCCAAATATAGGTATAGAGATATGCTGGCCAAGGATAGCAACATCTAGACAATAAAACTGTTTAGATGATAGAGTTGTTTGTCAGATCATACATAGAAGAATAGTATAAGATTATGAACAATAATGCTTATAATGTGGCCAAATGCAATAAAAGAGCTAAAAAAGATTAAAGGAATGAATAAGCATTTATATAGCACCTTCTATGTACCAGTGCTGGCAGTAAGTGCTTTTTACCACACCAAAAAAAAAAAAAAATTCTTTATGTTAGAAGTATAAAAGTGTTACATAGACAGAGGAGGTAGAATGGGAGGGTTGTAACTATGTCACACATTTTGTAATAAAATAACCACTTAAAATGTTCCAAGCACTATACTAAATGCTTTTAAAATATTTTATTCCCATTTTAGAGGTGAAATTGTGGCAAACAGGATTACATGACTTGCTCAGTAAGTGTCTGAGGCTGGATTTGAATTCAGATTTTTCTGATTGTAGATCCCAGCATTCTTTCTTGTTACTTGTGTATCAGACCTCTGATTTCATTGATAAAAAGAACTCTCAGTCAAGACAGATTGGTAACCATATTCAACCCTTGGGCACTCAGAGGTTAAATAATTTGCTCAGTACCATATAGCTGCATATAAATTAGAAACTGGACTTGAATTCAAGTTTTCCTGACAGTAACTTTTGATCCATGTTGTTCCTCACCTATTAATCATATATTTTAAAGCTAGAAATCTCATCTAGTCCAATTGAATTGAACTCATTTTTGCACATATTTTATATATAAGGAATGGAACTTGCTCAAGGTCACAGAGCTAACAGAAGTCTTCTGAGTCAAAATGTGAATCCAAGTTTTCCTGACCCTACCCAAACACTGTAACCCCTAAGCACACTAATTAATACTACTATTATAGGTACTATTGCATATATTATGTACTTAATAAATGTTTATTGAAGGAATAAATCAAGTATTAACACAAAGATTCAAAATGATGGGGAGAATAATACATTCTGCTTGCCTCTTCCATATCCCAAGTGCATTCTATAGCAATAGGGGAAAATAGCGACCTCTCTTTTGGAATGTGTCACTCACAAATCCAGACCCAGATATTTTTGCCAGAGTCCTTGTAACTGAAGCTTGTATCCAGACTAGCTCCTGAGGCTGCCTGACTTTGCAGAGCCAGAGCTGCATCTGATAATAAAATGTCTCTCTCTTCTGCTACTTCCATGGCAACAAGCAGCCCTGCACATTCCTTCCATTGAGAAGGGTGGGGGAATGCTCTCCCTGTCTCTTGATCCCTGACAAAGCAATTATTACATTTTCAAAGCTCTTCTTCCTGAATAAAAAACTTGACCAGCATCTGTGATTTTAGGGAAGGTGGTGGTGAGGGGACCCCAGACAAACTGAGCCCCAATTGCCTTGCTCTCTCTGCTTTTTTTTGCTACCTAACAGCTGTCCTGAGCTGCCTTGAATCCTAGGGAAACAGCCCGGAACATCCTGCCCCCATATCCTGGGCACCTTGTCATCATGTACTTCTAAACCATCTTAATAGAGGTGGGTAACCTTGGAGAGAGCACATCCATCCTGAAGTTTGTGTAGCAACCTCTAATTTCTTATTCATTCTCCTCTGGGATAGAACTACAGGCTTTCATTGGTTATTATGCTAAAGGATGCAGCTAGAAATTGATAGAAGGATGCTAGAAAGGAGGGGGAGAAGCAAAGAGGGAGAAGGGAAAGTAGAAAGGAAGTAGAAGGGAAAAGGAAAGGAGGAGGGGAGAAGCAAAGAGGGAGAAGGGAAAGGAGAAAGGAGGTGTCGGGGAGAAGGAAGGAAGGAAGAGAAAGGAGAAGGGGATGGATCACAAGACAATGTTATCTGGAATCTTGGGCAGTTCTGTACATTCAGTGATGGGAATTTTGATTAGTCTGGCTTTTTACCTTCTGGCCTTCCTGCATGTCTACTTATGATAAGAAGCGCTTGTGCCGTAGGTAATCCCCTACTAATAAATCATTTTTAGACTCTCTCTGACTCCAGTAATATAAAACCCTACTTTCACACCCTTTCATTTTTATTAATGCTGAGCATTCTAGACTCGCTTTTCCAGAGAGACCTCGAGGAACCTTCCAAATGATAGCAAAACATACTTTTGAGCCTGAGTTACCCTTCAAAGTAAGCAGGAGATAATGGCCTGTGTAAAACTCACCGCACCCTCAGACTCAATTCCTTTCATCCTCCAGGTTCCAGTGCTAGACAAATAGCAAATTGCCAGTCCCCATAAGATGTGAAAAAAAATTTTTTTTTGCAGACCTGTAATAGGGAGATGCTTTCAGAAGCAGTTCTGACCTAGGCCTCAGGTTTAGTATGTCCTATTTGACAAGAGGAAAGGCCTCAGAGAGTTGCAAATATTCAGTCTTTTCAGTACTTGACCCTTGCTTTGCCTTTTTTCAAATAAAATAATAAAACAGAATAAAATAAAGAATTATTCCTAATCTAATTCTGCTGGAGGCACTTGGACAGTTCTCAAAAAACCTAGTCCAAGTCCTGATTAATAAAATCTAATAGGATTTACAAATGAACACCACTCACAGTGCCTCACAATCAGCACACATTCTAGCAGAAACTGGACCACAAATTTAAAAGTTTGGGGCCAAATTCTGGCTACTGAAGGCTAGTTAGAATTTGTCCCTGGGGTCTCTTTTCTAAAGGACAGTTAATTAGGAAGCGACTAGCTACAAAATGATTGTTATCACAGGCAAGCAGGCAGCAAGATAGAAAGGACTGACCAGACTTCCAAGATTCTTCCTCAATTACAATTCCTTTGATCTTTTTTCTTTCTCTCTTTTTCTCAAAGAAAAGAAAAAATAACTTAGGGCAACTGAACTCTTAATTGTAGTCTTTAAAATTCCCTCTCCCCCTCCTACCCCTCTTCAATAAAAGCTTCTTATTTGAATTCTGAAGTTAGATCACTAATTAAATGTGCATGGGTAGTGTTTCCAACATTCCTACCCTCATTTACCTCTATAAGGTGCTTTATTGGAAAATAGATGGTGTTGCTTAAGGTAAGATTCAGCTTCAGCATCTTTCAGTTAAATGCTTGGTAAACTTGGGCCTATCCTGGGAATTTTCACTGTGGACTCTTCAAAGGCTTGAACAGCTCCCTCTGTACAGGAGCTACAGAGAAAGTCCACAAAATGCACTGCGGGAATTTCCATGTTTTTAGCTGATGGCACTGGATTCGCTGCCAGACTTCTAAGTGCCTTCTATAAACCAATGTAGATTTAAAAAACACATTAAAACTTCAATTAAATGTTAGCATTGCTTGCATGATAGGACTATAGAAGGCTTAGTTTTTCCAGCAGATATCCTAGGAAGTCACAGGAGTACATTTCTCATCCTTAAAATATTTTCTTTTTTCCTCTTTTTTCTACTATTGTAACTCTCCAGAACCACTGCCCTCTGCCCTGTCCCTCTCTTCCTTACTTCCATTGGAAAAGAGAAATGGTAAATGGTGAGGTTTTTTTTTTGGTGAAAGAGAATGAGAAGAAAATTTTTTAAAATGTAATTTTGGATTTGACTTTATGTACAATTCCTTGAACTTTGTTTCCCCCATTAAAATGTGAGCTTTTTGAGATGAGGCCCAAAGTTTTGTTTTTGTATACCTAGCATTTAGCACAGTCCTTGGCACATAAGAAACACTTAATAAATGCTTGTTGACTAAACTATGATCTCTGAGGTAATCAACTCCATATACTCCCAAAAAACACACACATATATATATGTATATATATCTCCTTATCCCTATCCATACTTAGAAATGAAAGAAATAGTGGAACTATTTGACATACTCAGAATCTATTCTTTGCTTAGATCTTAAAGCTTTTCGCTGGGATTTTTTTATTTTTATGGGTTTAGATCCTTTTTATTTTATTGTATTACTTTATATGAATTGAGAAAAAAATTTATTAAAAAATCTTTCTAGTTTCATTCCTGTGCCTCCTTACAGTCTGCAGGTGACCCTGGACTCTCTGAAGCTATGCCTAAGTGAGTCCTCCCAAGTGAGGCAAACTTTGAGTACAGACTTTGGTGACAGACATGATTCTGTCTTCTGAAAAATAACCTAGCCAAGTAGCAAAGAGACTCATCACTGAAAGGCTATCCATCAAATAATTTTTTTTGTAAATTACAGCAATTTATGAAACTGTTTACTAAGTCGTGGAAAGATTGTAATCTACATTGCTGGAGATAGTATTCATGTCAATGAAATCACAATCTTACAAATGCTGAAGAAAAAAAATGTATATACAAACCAGTAGAGAAAAATCTGTCCCATCAATTGAAGGGGCTGGAGTTGGAAATATATATGTGTTTGTGTATATAAATATATGGCTATATATATGATATTATAGGAGCATAAATATATAATACTTTACACATATAAAATATATATGTATATACATGTATACATACATGAAACCATGGAGTAGAAAATATGTGATAGAAGCATATATGTCATATGTACATATATCTAACATCATTAATTTATATCATAATATGTAACATGTGTATATCATTTAGAAATAATATGTGTATATTAAAGGCACTGTGTGGTTCTTCAAAACAGTTATTTTCCAATATTTCAGTGAGTTTCTGGACACACTGAAGTAAAAATTTATTCTGTTGATGTTAGAGGCAGCTAGGTGGCCTAGTCAATAAAATGTTAGTTTTGGAGTGAGGAATAATTGTTTGAATCCTGCCTCAGATACCTACTAGCTATGTGACTTTAGTCAAATTACTTAGCCTCAGATTGCCTGTAAAATGGGAACAATAATAGCACCTAAGTCATGGGATTGTAGTGAGGATTAAAAGACATATGTAAACTTTAAAGTCCTATATAAATGGTTATTAATAATGCCTCACTTTAATCCCACATAGTTAATCAGTTGCTGAATTTCTGACCCCTAGTATGTATGTGATCCCTCAGATTCTCTCTCACACACTTTTTTTTTTTGCCATCCTTCCCTATTGTTTTTTGACCCTGAAGCAATCAATACCATACATTAACTAAATCTGAAGGATCTCACTAATTTCATTGTAGAATTTTTCTAATTCTTTGTCCCTGAAGGAGATAGTGGCTCTTAAGCTGCAATTATCTTCAAGATAACCTTTTTTTTTGTTTGTTCATGCTCATCCTTTTTGTTTTTGTTATTCAGTCATTTTTTTTTCAGTTTTATCCTACTGTTTGGGACTCCATTTGTAGTTTAATTGGCAAAGAAACTGGAGTAGTTTGCTATTTCCTTTTCCAGCTCTTTTTTTTTTTTTTTTGCTGAGGCAATTGGGGTTAAGTGACTTGCCCAAGGTCACACAGCTAGGAAGTATTAAGTGTCTGAGACCACATTTGAACTCAGGTCCTCCTGACTTCAGGGCTGGTGCTCTATCCACTGCACCACTTAGCTGCCCCTTCAGCTCTTTTTTACAGATGAGAAAAATGAGGCAAACAAATTTTAATGACTTTCCTGGGATCCCATAGCTGGTAAGTGTTTGAGGTCACCTTTGAACTGAGGTCTTCCTGACTTCACAGCCTGTACTCTGTCTATGGTGTCACTTAGCTGTTCAATATTCATTATTAAGCATTATAAAATGAAATGACCAATTGTTCCATGAGTTGATTTTTCTTTTTGTCTTTATGAACATGAAAAAAAAAATTCTTCTAATTCTTTATTTTCCTCTAGAAGGAGGACCTTCCTCTTAATCGAAATTTTGTTTTGTCTTCTAGTTTCATTTATCATGAAAATGTTGATATTGATGTAGCTCATATTTTTAATAGTCATTCAATTATAAAATTACAAAATCTCATAATTGAAAGGAACTTCAAATGCCATTTAGTCCAATTTAGACCTGAAAAAGAATCCCTGATCATTCTCTTTAGGATATTTTCCAGCTCTTATTTAAATGTGGTACCCAGAATTGAACTCTGTATTATAGATGTGGTCTCTTATTAAATACTAAGCCTTTCTTAATGTGTTTAATATCACATTAGTTTTCGGGGCTACAATTTCATGTAGAATTTACATTCCACTAAAACCTTCAGGCATTTTTTTCAGACTAATTTTTGTGTAGCCATGTTCCTCCTATATTATACTTGTGAAACATATTTTTTGAATTCCTTAGTTATTGGACATAGATCAAACATTTAGAAAATCAACAGTTAGCAATAGTTTGTAGATAGTAAAAAAAAAAAAAAAAAAAAAAAAAAAGGATCACACCCTGATCCCTGTCTACCCTTCCAACACATGCATTGTAGAACAGAACAGCCACATGGGACTAAAGTTCATTTTCTATTTTCTTTGATTCTTGAGTTGCCAAAGTCAAATAATTCATTACTTTGTGACCAGTCTCTGTACTTAACTAGCTAGATTTTCAGAAAGGAGACTCAGTTGACAGGACCATACTTGAAATTTTTCAATATATTAGAACTTTCCAGAGCCTATAGTCAATCCACTGGCATGACCTTCAAGAATGCAGGTCATTTTCCAAGTACAATGAGGCATTGCAGCAAGAATTTGTGGGGAGAAAAGATTAAACAATAAATAAAGTTCACAGTATAATAGGGAGATAGTTCACATGCATTATTAAATATCAAAAAATAATTCAGAGTACTGCTTGAATGTCTTTTATTCCCTTAACCATCAGGGGGTGCTGATTCTATTCAATTGAAAAGAATCTGGCTCTGTGAGTCCATTTTAGTGTTCTGAAAATTCAATTCATTGGCTAGAAGTGCTGGGAAAGCTTCAGTGCATTCATTCTATCTGATTCCCAGAAAACTATTGATCTTATATTCCTCAACTTCATGCTCTTTGTAGGGTACACTACTACCTCATTATACATATGTGAGGATTTGTGAATTTATCCAATCAGAACAGTGACTCAGGCACTTTGCAGATGTTATCTGGATTGATTCTCAAAACAACCCTGAGAGGTAGATACTGTTATGTCCCTTTTACAGTTGAGGAAGATGAGGCAGAAATAGGTTAAATAATTTGCTCAAAGTCATACAACTATAAAATATTTGATATCAGATTCAATATATCAGGTATAAGAACTCAAGACTTTCTAATTCCAGGTCTATCACTCTATCCACTATGCTACTATTGGGTTATTATTATCATTTCTATTCTGAATATATTTAAGATTAGCCTCTCCATTCTTCCATTCTAGAAGCACAGGCTCAAAAATAGTCATAATCAAAATCAAAACTCTCATAAAAAATTTTGAAAATTTGGTTGAAGTTAAGTACCTTGAAAGCCAGAATTGCTTCATTTTCTTCTTGTATCTACAAGGCCCTGCACTATGTTTAACACATTGAAGGAACTTAATAAATGCTTGCTGATTGATCATACTTTTTTGGGGAAGAACAGGAACACAATGCTCTTCATAGTCTGGTCAGTAGCTAAGTGGTTTGTGATTATTCAAGGAGGGAGGAAGGGACTCAACTAAAAATTTTTTCACTGCAGGATAAGCCCTATACCCCAGTTGAGAGAAGTAAGACCTTCTGGTGCCCTTGTTTAAGCACACTTCATAGTCTAAAATATCAGAAGTTCTTTCTGCCATTTTTTCTGGCTCTGGATCTTTCCTTTTAGTTTAATTTGATATTCCCTCTTAGTTCTTTTTCTTCTGAGTCTTGCATCTCTTTACCCCTATTCCTTAACAAACCACAAAGTCTTTTTCAAAGCATCTCTTTGGTTAGTTTAATCTGGTGTTAAGAAAAATCAATTGGGAGAATTTTTGCCTCATGTCTCATTGCACACCCCAAGTCTATGTTAATTGGCACTCCTGCACAGTCTGTCATATCTTGTTGCTTAATTAAATTCACATTTGTTTTGGAGTATTCCTTTTACTCTGGTATTCTCTATGCATGGGAGGATAAAAACAAATGAGGAAAACATTTTATGGTTAAATTGGTTTGAGGAAAACAGTCCTGAATCATAACTTCATCATTTGGGTAGTCCTTCTTTTCAACATCTTTGTTTTCCTGTTTTTATTTTAGAACATACTAATTTTGGTGTCTTTGGTAAAAAAAAAATGCTATCTACCTTAAATATTTATGGTGCTTTGTATCATTTCATAGCAGCTTATATCTATTATTTCAGAACAGTCCAAAATTTCCATAACCCTGTTTTCTTCTTTTCTTCTCTTTCTCTTTCCCTCCTTCCTTTCCTCCCTTCTTCCCTCCCTCCTTTCCTTCCTCTTCTCTCCCTTGCTCCCTTTCTTCCTTCCTTCAATACAAATTATTTTTGTGTGACTGTAAATGTTATTCTTTGCACTGGTTAGTGCAGTCCCATTGAAACATATTTTTAAAATGACCTATTCACTTTTAAGAAGAAATTGAGCATACAATAATCACCAAGGCTAATTATTCAAAATTCAAAATAATCCATTCTAAATAGTGGAAAATGTTGTAGCAAGAGGATCTGAAAAAAGAGAGTTTTAAAGGCTAAATACCAAATTATTCTTTTGGATTATAATGGTCCCATAGAAGGCAAATCATAGAATTTAGATAAGGAATGGTAGCTTAGAGATCTCTCACTCTGGAATATTTGGAAAATGAGTGCCAGAGAGATTGCATGACTTCTCCAAGGTCACCAAGTAAACATATAGCAGAACATTCAATGAATGTTCTTTGCCCACTTTCTCTGAATAAAATCTAGGATTTTATCACTACATATTGTTAATCCTAATGCAAGGTTGCCTTACTATACATTTATCTTACCCAAGGCTCTAATTTTCTTAGTTTAGTTTAGTCTTGTAATTATTTGGCATCATAACTAGGTTCTTAGGAAATCCTTTTGGATAATCACAAATTGCATAAATCAGGAAAAAGAAAAAAATCCATAAGTAATGAAATACTTACTTGCATTAATAGCTATTGCATAGGCCACCAGCTTGTGGAACTTCAGGCTTTTGCCTAATTGTTTCTTCCATGGTTCTCTGCAACACTGAATGGGAAAACATAATAGTTTTTGGAGATAATGGATAACAGAATAAGAATCAGGAAATCTGAATGCTTATTCTTTTTCTCTGCCATTGAATTATTAAAAAGTTATCTATATTACACCAAAATTACCAGTTGATTTGTTCAATTCTCTCCCCTCAATTTGTTCAATAGGAAGAAGGAAAAAAAGCCAATTTAGTCAAATTCAGGGGGAAAAAAAATCAATGTGTCTACATTCCTTGTGCAGTCATTTTTCAGTCATGTCCAATTCTCTGTGAATCCATTGGTGTTTTCTTCCCAAAGATACTGGAGTGGTGTGCCATTTCCTTCTCCAATTCATTTTACACATGAGAAAACTGAAGCAAGCAATCAAATGATTTGCCCATTCTCCCATGGCTAATAAGTGTCTGAGGAAAGATTTGAACTCGGTAAGGTGAATCTCCCTGAGTTCAGGCCCAACACTCTACCCACTGCGTTATTTTTGAATTCCCAAGACTACCTGAAAGAGTCTCACTGATTTTGGGCAAACATCCATTCCTTGGTTTTTATATTTAGAAAAATAAAATTCATATCTTATCCCATCTATGGAACATAATCTTATATGGGTTAAATGACCCATTAATTTTTTAAGCTACTTAGAGAAAGACATTATAGAGTTTATATGAATTTTTACTAACTTATTATCAAATACTTCTATTCATGCTGATATTTGAAAACTCCACATTTTTCCCTTTTCAAAAAGCAGTCTTGTACAAGTTGTGATTCTCTCTGGCAGGATGTTT
This sequence comes from Myrmecobius fasciatus, assembly GCA_023553655.1. Taxonomy (NCBI): domain Eukaryota; kingdom Metazoa; phylum Chordata; class Mammalia; order Dasyuromorphia; family Myrmecobiidae; genus Myrmecobius; species Myrmecobius fasciatus. The sequence continues at coordinate 24,876 of JAJPUD010014600.1, forward strand.
GGCCAAAGACCAAACATTTTGAAATAATATAATTAGGGAACAAACCTATGATTTTGGAGTAAGATTCAATTCTAAAAATCTAGTGACTTAGATTTTTAAATTCCATTATTCTGTAAGATGCTTCCTTGTCGACTCTCTGCTGAACTATTTATGTAAGTTCTTTGAATTTGAAATGGTGAGAATTCATGCTGCTTTAGTAGTTCTACCTTTGTGAATCAGGTCAAGTTTATTAACTCCATTTTTCAGACAGAGCCAATGAGACATGGAAAGGTTGAATGATGTGACCAATATCTTGTAGGGAGAAAATGGCAGAAGTGACAATATAACTAGAAATTCTGATTTCCTGGCTTAATCACTGGTTTCCCCTCATAGCAAGATATAAACCCTTAGTTTAAAAGGGATGTTAAGCGAGAATGAGGCACAGTGGATAGAGAGTCAATTTTGAAAGCCAAATAATACAAGTTCAAATCTGAACTCAATATTTATAATAATGAATAATGTGTTGGTGAGAAGAATTCCTACATTGGAAGCTCCCTGTTACTGACAAACACACAGATCATATGAGCAAACTAAGACTTATAAGGGGCACATTTAGTTATAAACTGGGGTAACACGGATTAAACAGGATATATTTCATAAAGGCATATATATGTATATGTGTTTATATACATATATGTATATATAAAGGTAGCAGTTTCCTACCTCTGACACATATCAGTTGTGTGATCATGGGCAACTCAAACTCTCAGTGCCCCCAGTGATTCTGTAAGACTGTAAGCCCCAGATTGATACCAATATCTAGAAAGGTAACAACATCTGTTGTTGCTGAATTGTTTCAGTCATGTCCAACTCTCTATGACCCTATTTGAGGTTTTCTTGGCAAAGATAGTGGAATGGCTTACCATTGCCTTCACCAGCGTTTGCCCATTTTACAGATGAAAAAAAAAACTGAGTCAAATAGACATTAAGTGACTAGTAAATTGAGGTCAGGTTTGAACTCAGATTCTCTTGATGTCAGGGCCAACACACTATTCACTGCACCATCTAGCAGCTCTCATATCTGTAAAGGAAGCTTTCATCCTGAGAGTTCCCTAAATGCATGAAGCAACAGATCTAGATGTCCTCCTCCTCCAAACTTAGATAATTCAATTCAACAAACACTTATTAAGCATATATTATTTGGAAAACCCTAGTCTGACATTATAATAATGACCATGCTAACCACAGAGACAAGTCAAGCTGGGTGTGGTACTTACAATGATTGTTCCTCTCAAAAATGAAATGAAATTTCGGCTGACGGGTAACAGAATTAACATGCAATTATAATTCAGGCATACAGCAGATGCTCTTGCCCAAGCCAAAGCTGACTGGATATGGATAAAAATACAAAAAAGAGGCATGTTAAAAAGAAGGAAGCTGAAGATAAAAGAATATTATTTTCCAAAGATTCACAATCTCTTACTTACACCTAGAATAACCCGTGTGTAAAGAAAAGCATCCTCTTCTTCATACCAACGGAATGTGTCAATAAACAGATACAAATTCCCTCCCAACCATGACATCTAGAATACAGAAGAGAGGAGAATGAGCCAATCAATACCATCGTCAACCTTTTCCTGTATTCAGAATCACAGTTCTTTAAAAATTAAATTAGAATTTCATCATGCTAATCAGAAATGCGGTACCCCCTTCCTTATTATCAAATTGTTTTTAGAGGTAATTATAAGAGTAATAAATTGTAAATATTTTTATTATATGTTTAAAAACCCATGGAAATACTCCAAGCTGTTTTAAAACTGCAAAAGGTTGGAAATCCCCAGTGAGACATTGCTAAAGGTCAATGACTTTTAGAAGAAGGGAGACAAAAACCTCAGAAAGTACTTGAGAAAGACCCCAATCTTGCAAGCTGGTTTGAAGACCTCATTTGATTTTCAGAAGCCAATTCATACATTATGCAAGAACAAAATACTTGACTTTAAAAATAATTGAAAATGAGATTGCTCACACAAACAACTTTACATAATTCTTTAAGGGTATATTAAATATGACTATTGACTGTTTTCTAATCAGATCTCTATTTTTGTGTCATACTTGAAATCACTTAACATTCCAACACACTCAAATTCAAAGTATGTTTATCATATTTTGTAACATGGAGAAATAAAGAGCTACTTACTAGTAACACGACAGACAGACTTTCATTCAAAATCCAGCACCCCATCTGAATGGCTTTGCTTTTATGCTGAGAAGCAACTTAGTCTTTTTCTTCACCTTAGCCTGGATTTTCTGCCCTTCGTAAGGGCTTTCCTACTAACTCCTTTTGTCTTTAGGTCTTAATAGGCACCTCCTGGGAGATGTGCTTTCTAGGAATTTCTAATTAAGGACTTCCTGCCAAGAGCAGATCACCAACCTGACATGCCTCATGACCTAAGTAAATAAAAAGCAAACCTCTGTCTAATGATTCTTTTCTCCAAAATATTTCAAAAGAAAGGAAAGCTGTTGTATTAAATTATCCTCATATACTTTCTAGTCCATTTTCTACATGATTGCAGTTCAGATTATAATACCAAATTGAACAAATACATGAAATAAATAACTGAACCCAGAAGCCGAAATAAAGAAAAAATAATTTTCTCTCACATTTTTGGTATTTATATAATCTGTCTCTACTATTCTATCTTTAAGAAAACCTTTGATTGTAGACAAAAATAATATCTCAATGAATATTAATTGGTAGGAATGATGATCATATGATGAAGATGAAAATGAAAAATGCTTTAGGTAAGAACATTTTATATATGTACAATATACGAGCATAAAAAGAGCTCTGTGTGTTTTTGGACATTGTCTCATCACTTTGTATTTGTGTGTTAACATATAATCTTTATATTTATGAAACATTATTTTCTCAGGGCCGTGTTGTGAGATTGGCATTTCTTTAGAACTGTCCAAATCTGGGCCACTTCATCTTCCAACCTAGCATACAGATTATACTATTTCTGGGTCTGTAGAGAGATATGGGGGCAATTCTCTGGATGGTTCAGGTCAAAAGTTTTAAAGATGAAAAATAACAGGAAAAAAGTGAAATAAAGGGGTTATCTGATTTATGACTTCAGTTCTCCTTGCAACTTAACATCGTGGGATAAAAAGTTTAGAGCTGGAAGAGGTCTCAGAGACCCATCTTATTCAACCCTCTGTTTTACAGAGGAGATAACTGAGGCCCAGAGGTAAAGGGACCTGTATAAGGTCTCACACTAGAGATCTAGCTTCCATGCTTATACCAGTCAGTAAATATATCAACCAGTCTATCAGTCAACAAACATTTATTAGGTGTTTTTTTATTAATTATTGTCTATAATATACAACACTCAATTATGAATAAGGACAATATCATTCAGTATATTAAATAAACATTTGATTGACCTTGGCATAATGAAACACTGGCCCTAGATTTAGGAAGAACTGGATTTGAGTTCTAAATAAAGAAAAAAAATATCTCAGAATCTAATTTGTGATATTGGGCAAGTTGTTCATTCTTTCTGAGCCTGTTTCTTCATCTGTAAAATAAAGATTATAAAAGCATCTTACTCATAGATGTAGTGGAAAAGTCAAATGGAATAACATATAAATCATTTTTGAAAACCTTAAAGCACTATGTAATCATTAACTATTATTATATAAATTTTATGGGATGTATCTAAATCAATGATTTCACAAACATACGTCACTTTTATTATAAAAATTCCCTTCATCAGTGTGAGTAGACAACTCATTTACCTTACAATCTTAAAAACTTGCTTAGAGTATGGCAAGACTTGTCACAGCTAAAGTAGGTCAGGAGGAGAACTTGAACTTAGTCTTCCTGACTCGAGGGCATCCCCTCTGTTATATGTTTCACTGTGTTAATGCTTGCTGTGTGACATATTTCATCTATTACTTCCTTTCACTTCCTGTTATCCTCTTCCCCACCCCCACCCCCACTGTGGTTTTGTACAACATCAGTGATTTGAAAGAAAAGTTCAATATTCAATCAAATCAAATGTAGCTAAACATTTTCATCCCTCATTCAGCCATTCTGGATTTCCGTAAATAATGTCAGAACAGATATGTAGATGGACAAACAAGCAGACAGATGGACGTATTTTCAGAGAAAGGCAAGATTATTTGGAAAAGTGTTGCCTGATGCTTTCACAAGTCAGTAATAAAAAAAATTAAACTTTGATTTTATTTAGAAGCAACAGAAATGAGTCTTCTTTCTGATTTGTTTCCTTTTAGAAATGGATCAAATCACAGGTATTCTGGCAAAATTAACTTGAGATTATAGTTTAGCTAGGGAAATTGCTACAGTCATTTCCTTTAAAGTACACTCACTGTAGATGTGAAATCTTCATATTCATTCCTCTAAGCCAATAATCTTCTATCGTGAAATAATTTGTTATTATTCCTGAAGTGTTTAGGATTTACATATCTTTGAGGTCTTATCTGGTTGGGTTATAAAAATTAATTCAGAGGGAAATATACCTACAGTTTTAAGCTATCTTTTCTATTTTTGGTCTGGTGAGTATGAGGAAGATTTGAAAATTTCTAGGCTTTTATATCCTTCACATAGTAATCCAAATAATAAAGAGACATATTATGGAGTAATAAAAGGTGGTCACAATTTTTGTTAATTGCTTAGTGTATTTTCAGACCCACATTAAAAACATCATTTGATAACTTAGTTTTAAAGAGATGTCCATCATTACTTTAAAAATAAGGTTGGTTAATTCCCATTTGAATACATAGAACTACATTGAATTAACTGGATGCTATATTTATTATTCATTCATAGCATCCATGGGAGTTATTACAAAGAAGCAGTTATGATTTGCATTGTGAAAATGTACCTTGGGCAGCTCATATTTTAATTCATTATTTTTTCAGAGATTTTCTTTTTAGGGAAAATATTGTGGTCATAGAATCATAGATTCATTGTTACAAAGGACCTGAGGTGTATTCTAGTTCAATTTCTTCGTTTTATAGATGAAGAAATTGAGGATCAGGGAGGTTAAATTATTTTCCTGAGGTCATACAGGTAGAAAGTGACAAAGTAGGGATTTAAATCCAGATTCACTGACCACAGCTATACTGCAGTTGGCCAATTAAATCACAACAGCTCAGAATTGGGAGGAAACTTAAAGGCCATTTAATCCAACTGTCTACTTTTGCAGATAAGGAAACTGAGGCACTGAGAAAAAGTCATGGACTTGTCAAGGTCACACTGCTAGTTAATGGCAAGTTAAGGTCCAAAGTGAAATATAAGATCCCTTCTCTCTCCTTACCTCAAACTGTCATATTCAGTCAGTATTCAATAAGTCTTTCAATAAATGCTAAAATCTTCCCTTCTTAAAGAAGGCAGTATAATTATAGAGCCTTGCACCCAGAAGATCTGAGTTCTTTTCTAGGCTTTGGCATGCAAAAAATAAGTTTTAAACATGAGCTGTAATCCCACTACAGAAAGCTCAACTAGTATATATCTTTTTAGAAATTATTGTCATATTAGGGAACACTCTGTGTGTGTGTGTGTGTGTGTGTGTGTGTGTTTCAAATAAAGCTCAAAATGGGAATAATGTTACTTCCAACAAAGAACTATTGGAAGAAGTCAGTCAATCAGTCAATCATTCATTCTATAAGCATTTATTAAGTGCCTACTATTTAACACATTGTGCAGCTAAGTAGCACAGTGGCTAGAGCAGTGGGTTTAGAATCAACAATCTACATCTTCATGAGTTCAAATCTGACTTCAGATTTTACTAGCTATGTGACCCTGGGCAAGTCACTTAATCCCATTTGCCTCAGTTTTCTCATCTGGAAAAAGAACTAGAGAAGGAAATGGCAAACCATTTTAGTATTGTCATCAAGAAAATCCCAAATAGGGTCAAAAAAGAGTTGAACATGACTGAAAGAACTGAATAACATCAAAAACAAAAACAGCAGCATTCACCAGGCACTGTGCTGAGTGCTGGTAAAGCCCTTCTGAACACCACCTACATATAGGCTCTTATTGTTCACATCAATGTCATTCCAATTTCATAGCCATGACCCCGGGAGGGTGTTACTTCTTTCTCAGTTAAAAGACATCCCAAGCCATCAGATTACATCATTGGTCTCCAAGTTGATTAGATTTCAGATGTCAGTTCTTATCTTGAGAACAAGAGCCAACTTCAATTGAACCTTGTGCTCTCTGTCTCTGATGCAGGGATTGTGACAGACAACACAAAGTACATTGAGGACTCTGCAGGTGCCAGATGCTCTAGGATTCTTATCTTCTGTCTGCTTCCTCATGACATTTTATGCCTACACATCATGAACAAATATCGACAGGTTCTGCTGTTTAGGATAATGAGGTTTGTCTTAGCCACAGTGATTTTTAAAGGACTTTGCAAGGACCACAACTACAATTGCTAGCCCTCTGAATGCTTAGTGCTTATCTGGGGCAAAGTCAGACAGGGAGAAAAATGGTCAGAAGAGGAAAGGGAGAAGAGGGAGCTGGAAGAAGGCAAATCTAGTAGGAATTTTAACCTCTTTTGCCTTTCATTTTCAATATTCAAAAGAAGCATCAGGGCAGAACAAGGAGTTCCAAAGTTTTGGCTAAGGAATTCTTTGTAGACTCAGGAAGATGGAGACTGCATAGAATGGAGGGGCAGAGGGAACACCTTGGGCTAGTTACACATGGAAAAGTACACAAGGAAATTTTCAGAATGCCAGGGAATTTTAAATATGAGCAATCTTGTGCTAAAAGAGGGAAGAAAGTTAGTTACACTGAGGATCACTGGTTTTAATTAAAAAAAATCATTGACATATGATTCTTTTTTCCCCTTAAATTTTTATTTTAATAGTTACCACTTGTTTTTTTCACCTCACTTTCATTTCATTTCTAAATATGTCTTTCCCCATTCCCTTATGCAGAGAATAGTTCTTGTTGGTGTTTACTTGGGTTTCACTTTTCTATTGGCAAAGATACTAGAATAGTTTGCTATTTCCTTCTCCAGCTCATTTACGGATAAGGAAACTGAGGCAAACAGGGTAAAGTAACTTGCCCAGTGTCACACAGTTAATGAATGTCTAAGGCCACATTTGAACTCAAATCTTCCTGACTCCAAGCCCAGAACACTCTCCACTGAGTCACTGTGCTGTATCTTGTAATAAAAATTTAAAAAGAAGAAAAAAAAATCACACCAGCAAAACCAATTAACCAATTGTTTGATAAGTACATGTAATATTCCATATCCACAATCTCCTACCTCTGCATAGATGCAAACCATTTCATTTTAAGTAGGTATCACTTCCAACCATGGTTCTTAAAAGCATATGTGCTATGCACTAGACAGTATTCTCTCACCCATTAGTCACAAATGCCTGAAAACCAGTGAAATGAATGTTGCCTTATTTGTTTTGAAAGATGGATATAATCAGTTTTGCTAATGCAAAAGGCATTGTCCACTGCTGTATTCAATAAACATTCGCTAAATACCCATTATATCTAAGTTACTGTGCTCAGTACTAAGGATACAAAAACATTTTCTTCCTCGGCCAGAAGAAGCTCAAGAACATATGATTCTAGATTTGATTTGGAAAGGACCTCAGACGTCATTCGAGGACAATCTTTCATTTTATAGACATGGAATGTGAAGATCAGAGAAGTTAATGATTTGCTTAAGGTCACAATGATGGTAAGTGTCAGAGACAGGATTCCAGCCCTGTACTCAGCACTGCCAACTCCATAAGAAGCATCAGTCAGTCACTCAAAAAGCATTTATGGAGTAGCAGTTATGTGCCAGGCACTGAGCTAAGTGCTAATTATAAGTACTGCATATCATGGGAGAATGTAGGGAGATTTAAAAAAATATAGCTTTTTATTTTCAAAATATATGCCAAGATAGTTTTCAACATTCACCCTTGTAAAACCTGGTATTCTTCTTGTGTTTTCTCCCTTCCTTCCCTAGATAGCAAATAATCCAAAATATGTTAAACATGTGCAAGTTGCACAATTCCCTCATGTATGTTTCCACATTTATCATGCTGCACAATAAAAATCAGATCAAAAAAGGAAAAATGAGAAAGTAAAATAAAGCAAGCAAACAACAACAAGAAAGGGGAAAATACTATGTTGTGATCCACATTCAGTCCCCATACTCCTTTCTCTAGATGCAGATGGCTCTATCAAAAGCCTATTGGAACTGGCCTGAATCACCTCATTGTTGAAAAGAGCTACGTCCATGAGAGTTAATCATCATCACATAATTTTGTTGTTGCTGTCTACAATGTTCTCTTGGTTCTGATATAGGGAGATTTGTTAGTTGTCTTCTAAGTAGTTGAAGATCTATTATTTAGGATAGGAATTAGACATTCTCTCGTTCCTTAGAAGAGAGAAGAATGAACAAAACAAAAATTGTGAGAGGTGGATTTTTAACTTGATGTGAGGAAAAACTTGCTAACAATTAGAGTTGTCCAAGCATGGAATCGGCTGCCTGAGGATAAATACATCTCCCTTCTCTGGAAGTCTCTGATCAAAGGAAGGGAGGAAGGTAGTTCAATGGATAAAACTTTAAACCTGGAATCAAGAAGACCTGAATTCAGAAATGACCTCAGATATACACACTAATTTGTGTCATAAATAACTTAACCTCTGCCTATCTCAGTTTCCATATCTGTAATACAAATGAGTAAAATGTGGATAATAGTAACATCCCAAGGCTATTGAGAGAATAAAATAAGATCATATTTGTAAAAGTACTTTGTAACCTTAAAATACTTAATCAATACTAGTTATTATTATTACTATTATTATTAAATTGTAGAACTACTCATATCAGCAGTTAGGTGGCAGAGTGGATAGAGGAAGATTCAAATTCAAATTCAATCCATAGGAGCAAAGTACAAGGTCTAGACAAAATGTCAATTGCTGATGAGGATCGGGAACTTGTGTAGGAAGTAGCACTTGATCCTAGCCTTGAAAGAAATGAAGAATTTCAATAACTCCAACTTAAAGATAATGTGAAGTAAGAAAAAATACCTCTCAATACAAATTCATGCTCTATTATTCTTCTTAAGTAAAAAAAAATAGCTAGCACTTATATAGTCCTTTTAGATTTAGACTATGCTTTAAATATTATATCTCATTTAGCCCTCATGACAACCTATGAAATGCATGCAATTATCAACTCAGATTTTGCAGATGAGGAAAGAGAGGCAGCAAGGTTAAATTGCAGGGATGAAATCCTAAAAACAAGCAAATTTCTAGTAAATAGAAAGCTAACAGTACTTGTGCTACAAAGCTCTCTTAGTCTAGAATCCTTCAGCATTATATTTTTAGCTGCTTTAGTGTTTCACAGTTAAAGAGTGGCTGACCCAACAAAGGAACTCTTTGATCCTCAAGGGCAAGATTGATCATCGGGAAGCTTTTGCTGCTGCATACTAAAAAGTGGAGCTCCCCATAGATAGTGCAGAGGAGTTCATCCTAGAAAAAGCAGCACCTGTGAGCAGTTCTCTTCTAAGTATTAAAGAAACATTGCCTGTCCTTGCTCCCAATAACCAAATATCATCATCTGGATTAAAACAAATGCTTAGTCAGCACCTCCTTGTTCATGGTGCTATGTTCCGGTTAGGAGCCAAACACAAACCAAAAACAACAAAAGTCCTTCACAGCCCCTACATAAGTGTTTCCAAGGAACATTTACAATGATCATTATGCTCATTTCATTTCATTTCATTTCATTTCTTTCTTTCTTTCTTTCTTTCTTTCTTTCTTTCTTTCTTTCTTTCTTTCTTTCTTTCTTTCTTTTTTTTTTTTTGGAAAGACTTGAGAACCTGGAAAAACTTTAAAGAAGACTATAAATTAAATTGATATTTTATATTCAGGAAAATTAAAGAACATATGACACATATATTATTTCATATGCTTGAAGGAAAGGATACTGTCCCTTTTATAAACTGCCCCCTCCAATTTTATCAGTCTCTTACATTTTACAGCTCCATGCCACTCTGCTTTCTCTCCATTCCCCTGACTCCTGTACTTTCTGATCTAGTGACATTTCTTGACTGGAGACATTTTCCCTCTGTATCCCCCATTTCTGGAATGCCCTCTGTCCTTATCTCTGTTTCTTGGTTTTCCTGGCTTCCTTTAAATCTCAGCCAAACTATCACCTTCTAAAGCAGGACTTTCCCAGTTCTTTCAATTCTAATGCCTTCCTTCCACTTTATCCTGTAAATACAATTTGTTTTTACATAGATATTGTATATTGTCTGCCCCATCCTATTGTGTGTGACCTGCTTAAGAGCAGTGATTTTTGTATTTTAAGTTTTTCTGTCTCTCTAGTGATTAGCACACTGCCTGGCACATAACAGGTCCTTAATAAGTATTTATTGATTCATTAATTAGTATAGAATCTTGAACCAAGATTCTCTTACTCCAAATTGTGGCCCCCTATATGATTCTGGACAAGATTGAGCAAATTTTACTTCTCTGACCCTTTATTCTTTATCTGCAAATAAAAACAAAGAAACAAATAAATTAGCAAACAAACAAATAAAAGCAGCTTGGAAGAGAAGTAGGAGAGGGAGAAGGCAGATCATTGTTAGGAAAAAATAAAAGGAAGTAATTTGGAACAGATAATCTCTGAGGTCTCTTTTAGTTCTAAATCTATGAGACTCTATGTATATTACAGTTCTGTCTGTTCCAGCTTTGTGATTATGGGCAAGCTGCTTAATGAAGCCTCAGTTTCTTCATCTGTAAAATGGGAAAAAGAATTGTGTACTTAACAGAACTATTGTGAGGAAGGCACTTTATAAATCTTAATGTGCACATAAATTTGAGTTATTATTACTTAGGTTTTATTTTCATTTTTGGAGTAAAATGAGTCCTATACAATCCAATTTTTATTTTTATTTTTTTTAATTTTATTTTATTTGCATAACATATGTGTGGGTAATTCTTCAACAATAACCCTTACATAGCTTTCTGTTACAAATTTTTCCCCCCAACTTCCCCACCCCTCCCCTAGATGGCAGGATATCCACTACATGTTAATTATGTTAAAATATTGGCAAATCGAATATATGTATACATATTTCCAAACTTATCATTGTTGTGCAAGAAAAATCTTATCTACACAAACGATATATCAGATAAAGGAAACACAATGTAAGCAAACATCAATCAAGGAGTATGAGAATGTTATGTTGTGGTCCACATTTCGCATCCCTCTCTCTGGGTGTATATGGCTTTCTTCAGTGAACAATTGGAGGTGGTTTGAAACATATCATTGTTGAAGAGAGCCATGTCCATCAGAATTAATTGTCATATAGTACTGTTGTTGCCGTGTATAATGATCTCCTGGTTCTGCTCATTTCACTCAGCATCAGTTCATGTAAGTCTCTCCAGGCCTCTCTGAAATCATCTTGCTGGTCATTTCTTACAGAACAATAATATTCCATAATATTCATATACCATAATTTATTCAGCCATTCTCCAATTGAAGGGCATCTATTCAATTTCCAGTTTCTAGAAACTACAAAAAGGGCTGCCACAAACATTCTTGCACATGTGGGGCCTTTTCCTTTCTTTATGATTTCTTTGGGATATAAGCCCAATAGAAATGCTGCTGGGTCAAAGGGTATGCACAATTTGATAACTTTTTGAGCATAGCTCCAAATTGTTCTCCAGAATGGCTGTATCCATTCACAGCTCCACCAACAATGCATCAGTGTCCCAGCCCTCCCACAACCCCTCCAACATTCATCATTAACTTTTCCTGTCATTTTAGCCAATCTGACAGGTGTGAAGTGGTACCTCAGGGTTGTCTTGATTTGCATTTCTCTGATCAACAGTGATTTGGAGCACCTTTTCATATGACTATAAATAGTTTTAATTTCATCCTCTGAAAATTGTCTGTTCATATCCTTTGACCATTTATTGATTGGAGATTGGCTTGAATTTTTATAAATATGAGACAATTCTCTATATATTTTAGAGATGAGACCTTTATCAGAACCCTTGAATGTAAAGATGATTTCCCAATTTATTACTTCCCTCCTAATCTTGTCTGCATTGATTTTGTTTGTACAAAAACTTTTTAACTTAATATAGTAAAAGTTATCTATCTGGTTTTCAATTAAGAGTTCCAGTTCTTCTTTGGACATAAATTTATTCCATCTCCAAAGGTCTGAGAGGTAAACTATATTACATTCCTCTAATTTACTTATAGTATCACTCTTTATATCCAGATCATGAACCCATTTAGATCTTATCTTGGTATGTGGTGTTAGATGTGGGTCAAGCCCTAATTTCTTCCACACTAGTTTCCAGTTTTCCCAGCAGTTTTTGTCAAATAGTGAATACTTATCCCAAAAGCCGGGGTCTTTGGGTTTATCAAAAACCAAATTGCTATAGTTATTGCCTAGTTTGTCTTGTGATTCTATCCTATTCCACTGATCGACTACTCTATTTCTTAGCCAGTACCATATGGTTTTGATGACCGCTGCTTTATAATATAGTTTTAGATCTGGTACAGCAAGTCCACCATCGTCAGCCTTTTTTTTTTCATTAATCCCCTTGAAATTCTTGACCTTTTGTTTTTCCAAATGAACTTTGCTACTATTTTTTCTAGATCTGTAAGATAATTTCTTGGGAGTTTGATTGGTACGGCACTAAATAAGTAAATTAGTTTGGGTAGTATTGTCATTTTTATTATATTTGCTCGGCCTACCCATGAGCATTTTAAGTTTTTCCAATTGACTAGGTCTGATTTGATTTGTGTGGAAAGTGTTTTGTAGTTTAGTTCATATAGTTCCTGACTATCTCTTGGCAGATAAATTCCCAAATATTTTATACTATCAACAGTTATTTTGAATGGAATTTCTTTTTGTATCTCTTGCTGCTGAACTTTATTGGTAATATATAAAAATGCTGATGATTTATGTGGATTTATTTTGTATCCTGCAACTTTGCTAAAGTTGTGAATTGTTTCTAGTAGTTTTTTAGTTGAGTCTTTAGGGTTCTCTACGTATATCATCATGTCATCTGCAAAGAGTGATAATTTGGTTTCCTCATTACCTACTCTAATTCCTTTAATCTCTTTTTCTTCTCTTACTGCCAAAGCTAACATTTCTAAGACAATATTAAATAATAATGGTGACAGTGGGCAGCCTTGTTTCACTCCTGATCTTATTGGGAATGGTTCTAGTTTGACTCCATTACATATGATACTTGCTGAAGGTTTTAAGTAGATACTACTAATCATTTTAAGGAAAAGCCCATTTATTCCTATACTCTCCAGTGTTTTTAATAGGAATGGGTGTTAGATTTTATCAAAGGCTTTTTCTGCATCTATGGAGATAATCATATGGCTTTTATTAATTTGGTTATTGATATAATTGATTATACTAATAGTTTTCCTAATATTGAACCAACCCTGCATTCCTGGTATAAATCCTACTTGGTCATGATGTATTATCCTGGGGATGACTTTCTGTAATCTTGTTGCGAAAATCTTATTTAAAATTTTTGCATCAATATTCATTAGGGAAATGGGTCTATAGTTTTCTTTCTCAGTTTTCTCCCTACCTGGTTTAGCTATCAGCACCATATCTGTGTCATAGAAGGAATTTGGTAGTACACCTTCTTTCCCTATTTTTTCAAATAGTTTATATAGTATTGGGATTAATTGTTCCTTGAATGTTTGGTAAAATTCACATGTAAATCCATCTGGTCCTGGAGATTTTTTCTTAGGGAGTTGATTAATAGCTTGTTCTATTTCTTTTTCCAAAATAGGGCTATTTAAATAATTTATTTCCTCTTCTGTTAATCTGGGCAATCTATATTTTTGTAGATATTCCTCCATTTCATTTACATTATCAAATTTATTGGCATAAAGTTGGGCAAAGAAACTCCTAATTATTACTCTAATTTCCTCTTCATTGGAGGAAAGTTCTCCCTTATCATTTTTGAGACTAATAATTTGATTTTCCTCTTTCCTTTTTCTAATCAAATTAACTAAAGGCTTATCTATTTTGTTGGTTTTTTTCATAAAACCAACTCTTACTTTTATTTATTAATTCAATAGTTTTCTTATTTTCAATTTTATTGATCTCCCCTTTAATTTTCAGAATTTCCAATTTGGTATTTAATTGAGGGTTTTTGATTTGGTCTTTTTCTAGCTTTTTTAATTGTAAGCCCAGTTCATTAATCTTCTCTTTCTCTGTTTTACGCAAGTAAGCATCTAGAGATATAAAATTACCCCTTATAACTGCTTTAGCCGTGTCCCACAAATTTTGGTATGCTGTCTCATTGTTGTCATTCTCCTGGATGAAATTTTCGATTGTGTCTATAATTTACTCTTTCACCCATTCGTTCTTCAGGATTAGATTATTTAATTTCCAAATAACTTGTGGTCTATTTTCTCCTGGCCTTATATTACATGTGAGTTTTATTGCATCATGATCTGAGAAGGATGCATTTACTATTTCTGCTTTTCTGCATTTGATTTTGAGGTTTTTATGCCCTAACACATGATCAATTTTTGTATAAGTTCCATGAACCCCTGAGAAAAAAGTATACTCCCTTCTATCACCATTCAATTTCCTCCAGAGATCTATCATACCTAACTTTTCTAGCCTTTTGTTAACCTCTCTAACTTCTTTCTTATTTATTTTGGAATTTGATTTATCTAATTCTGAGAGAGCAAGGTTGAGATCTCCCACTAGTATAGTATTACTGTCTATTTCTCCTTGCATCTCTCTTAACTTCTCCTCTAGGAATTTGGATGCTATACCACTTGGTGCATATATGTTAAGTATTGATACTGCTTCATTGTCTATGGAACCCTTTAGTAAAATGTAGTTTCCTTCCTTATCTCTCTTAATTAGATCTATTTTTGTTTTTACTTGATCCGAGATAAGGATTGCTACCCCTGCCTTTCTTTGTTCACCTGAAGCATAGAAGATTCTGCTCCAGCCCTTTACCTTCACTCTGTATGTATCTCTATGTTTTAGATGTGTTTCTTGTAAACAACATATTGTAGGATTCTGGCTTTTAATCCAGTCTGCTACCCGCTTCTGTTTTATGGGAGAGTTCATCCCATTCACATTCACAGTTAAAATAACTATATCTGTATTCCCTGCCATCTTATTTACCCAGAGTTATGATTTTCTCTTCCCTTTCCCCTCTCTCCCTTCCCCCTCCCCAGTACTTTGCTCTTGATGACCACCTCCCACCAATAATCCTCCTCCCTTTAGAGTCCCTCCCTCCCCTTTATACCTTTCCCCTAATCCTTCTATTAGTTTATCCCTTTCCTTTTCTCCCCTCCCTCCTACCTTCCCACAAGGAGGGTCAG
>JAJPUD010014601.1:0-40244 GCA_023553655.1 Myrmecobius fasciatus
AACTTTTCTAAATTTAGAAAATTTAGAACTTTTCTAACTTTTCTAAAATTATATTTACCTCCTTAACTTCTTTCTTATTTATTTTGTGGTTCAATTTATCTAGTTCTGAGAGAGCAAAGTTGAGACCTCCCATTAGTTTAATTTTGCTGTCTAATTCTTATTGCAGCTCTCTTAACTTCTTTAAGAATTTGGATGCTATACCACTTGATGCATATATGTTTAGTATTGATATTACTTCTGACCATCACTTCCCTCAAACAGCCCTCCCCTTTTACAGCCCCTTTCCCTTTCTTATACCTTCCCTTTCTTACTTATGTTCTCCCTTCTATTAGCCTCCTCCTTTCCTTTCCCCTCCTACTTCTCTATATGGTGAGATAAGTTTCTCTGTGAAACTAAATATGTCTGCTATTCTCTCTTTGCACTAAATATGATGAGAGTAAGATTCATACAATGCTTATCTGTCTCCCTTCTTTGCTAAATTGTAATAGGTCTTTTTTGTTACTTAATGAGATGTAATTTACCTCATTTTACCTCCATTTTCCTCTTCTTCCAGGACAATGCCCTTTCCATCTTAGTTTCTTTTTTATATCATCACAATAAAATCAAATTATACCTGTACCCTCTAAGTATACCCATAACAGAGATATTTTTCAAGAGTTAACCATATTATCTTCCCATATAGGGATGTAAGTTTTTTTTAACTTTTAAAAGAAACAGTTATTTTTTCTTTCCTTTTTACCTTTTTATGCCTTTTTTTACTTTTTTGAATTCTGTATTTGAAGATCAAATTTTCTATTCATTGCTGGTCTTTTCATCAAATTCACCTGTTTCATTAAATGCCCATCTTTTCCCCTGAAAGATAATGCTTAATTTTGTTAGATAGTTGATTGTTGGCTGCAATCCAAGTTCCTTTGCCTTTCAGAATATCAGATTTATTGAGTAGAGAGGTGACATGATATGAACCTATATTATAAGAAAATCATTTTAGTGATTGAAAGGAGGATGGGTTGGACTGGGGAAAATCTTGAGCCTCTACCTGGTTATTGCAATGGTATAGATATGAAATGATAAGGACAAGAATCAGAGTAATTGCAGAGTCAGAGAGAAAGGGACATTGGAGAGATGTTGCAAAAGTGAAACTGGTAAGTTGACAACAAATTGGATATGAGAGATAAGAGATAACAAGGAGTTGACAATGATTCTTACTCAATAAATTCTAGTGGCTTCCTATAACCTAGGATTAAATAAAATCTTCCTTTTTTATTTTAAACTCCCCAGTTTGGAATTTAAAGTCTTTCATAACCTAGCTTTCTCCTATCTTTCCAGTATTCTTACACTGCAGTCTTTAAGACATACTATTTGAACCAGTAACACTGGCCTCCTTGTTTTTCCATGAATACTCTCAAATCTGGGAATTTTCTCTGGCTGTTTTCCATGCTTGAAATTCTCTCCCTTCTTATCTTAGGCTCTAACCTTTCCTGTCTTCCTTCAAATCTCTACTAAAATTTTGTCTTCTATAGGAAGCCTTTTCCAACTCCTGCTAGTTTGAGCACCTTCCCTCTTTTATTCCCTATTTATCCTGTAAATTGCTTGCTTGAATATATTTGCATATTTGTTGTTTCACCCAGAAGATTGTGAACTCCTTGAGGGTAAGGGACTTTTTTTGGCCTCTTTTTGTATCCCTAGATCTTAGCATAGTGCCTGTCACATGGTAGATGCTTAATAAATGTTGATTGATTAAATATAAAATGAGACTTTTCCTTCTTTTTTTGTTGTGATTAATTTGGAAATTTGTGCTGTTAGACTACAATTGTTTATAACAGGGGGTTTGTTTTTCTTTCATTCTCAATAGTAAGGTTTGGGATGGGAGGGCAAGAAGGTAGGTAGATTTTTGTTGATTTAAAAAATATAATTAAAAAAAGAGAATGCTTGGATGATTGGACCAAAAACATTTGATAGATGAGTTAGTGTTAACTTTGAGAAAAGTGCATATCTAGCACATTTCCCTTTGGCTCTGTGCTAATTACCATTTTAAGGAATGACTTGAATGAAGGTATAGATAGCATATTTAAGGGAGGCTGATGGGGAACATTGTCCTTGCCCCCAAGTCAACTCTGATTTTACTGGGGAGGAAAGGACCCCATCTGATGCAGGGCATTGCTACAGGAATTAGATTGATGTGAGAAGAGATTTAGCTTGTTTTCTGTGAAGTCACAGTTTAATATAAATTTATGTGCCTGGATGTGCATTAATATCACCCTTAAAACAAGGAAAAGATTAATATTGGAAAGCTGGGAGGAGAAACATTCAATATTGTGCCTGGAAAGAAATAATGTATAGAATTATTGGGAGAGAATATTCCAATTCAGAAACACAGAGTGAGAAAAGGCAGAGATTAGGCATGGGCATCACTTATTCAAGTCATAGTGAATTGTTCAGTTTGGATGGAATACAGATAAAAGAAGGAATTGTAAATTGATTTCACTCATTTTCCTTTGAATACTAATAAATCCTCCTTGTAAAAATTCTATCATTTCCAGAGTGAGCAAAGAGGAAAGGAAGCTAAGGGATGTCATGCCTGGTCCTAGCATGAACTAGTATATGTAATAGAGAGAGATATAAGGGATAAATTTTCTTTAAGGATATGAACCCCAGTGAAGCAGATACTCAGATGATCTCTCAGTGTTTCCTACTCTTTATCCTGGGTCATATGCCTGATCTCTCTCAGAAACCAGTTTGCTTTTGATATAGAAAACTTCTCAGCTAACAACTTTCTTTTTAAAAATTCAATTTTATTTCATTTTCAGATAAAAATTTTATCCTTCTCCCTCCTTTCCTTGAGTTGAGAAAGCAAGAAAACCAAAACTCATTATAAACATATAACAAGCAAAGCAAATTGTGATATTATCCATGATAAAAAAGTGCCTTAAACTGTACTATGAATTAATTTTTTTTTTCATCTGGAAGTGGGTAGGATGTTTTATCATGAATTTCTGAAATTGAATTGATTATTGCATTTATCAGAGTTCTCAAGTCTTTCACAGTTTATTTATCTTTACAATTTTGTTGTTACTATACAGTACTATACAATACTTTAATTTGTATTATTTCATATAAGTTTTCCTAGGTTTTTTTTTTTTTGGAAATTATCCCTTTCATCATTAAAAAAAATGCTCAATGGTATTAAAATATTATCCTATATCATAATTTATTCTTCCACTCCCCAAATAATAGGCACTCCAGTTTCCAATTCTTTGCTACCACAAAAAAGCTATTAGAAACATTTTTGCACATATAGGTCCTTTTTGTTTTTCTTTTATCTCTTTGGGATATAGTGGTATCACTGAGTTAAAAAGGTATATGCTGTTTAATAGCTTTTTTGTTTTTCCTTCCTTTTTAAATATACTGTCTCCTACCTAAGAGGAGACATATAGTCTTTCTTGGAGCCCAAAGGCATCAGGCATATGAATTCTACCCATTAGCAGATGAGTAATTATGAGGCGTACTTTAAGTTCTCACTACAGTCATAGACCTATGAATACAAATTTTACTTTTTGTAGTGATATTGGGAATAATATTATGAGGACTTGATGAATGACAATTGGGGGTCAAAGTAGGTGAAAAGCCAAACTTTATTAAGTTTCTATGCCTGAGTCACAAGGAAGTGACAATTTTTAAAATCAGTTATCTGAAATAGAAAATAATTCTGAGGTACAAAGTTTCTGAGCAAATAATGATTTAATACGAATAGTTGACAGATTACCATTGTCAAGTCATCTAATCTATTAATAATTAGTGACAAAAGAGTTATTTATATAGTATAGCTTATTTTTATAACAGAAAAGAGAAATAAAAAATATAGGGCAGGGCAGGTCAACTGACTAGTTTGTTTGTCCCAAACTTTCTTAATATATATTTGTATTACTG
Organism: Myrmecobius fasciatus; assembly: GCA_023553655.1. NCBI lineage: Eukaryota > Metazoa > Chordata > Mammalia > Dasyuromorphia > Myrmecobiidae > Myrmecobius > Myrmecobius fasciatus. The sequence continues at coordinate 3,928 of JAJPUD010014601.1, forward strand.
GCAACATTTAGTTGTCAAAGTGAGATTACACCAGAAGTCTTTGCCCTGTAGCTGATGCTTTTTGCAATGAGAAAGCTTACTTTAAAGGGGCCTGTAGTTTGAACTAAGTCTGAGAAGGAATAACTTGTAATTTGTAGTTAGCAATCATCCCTCTCCTTTTCCCTCCTCCCAAGTCCATTCTTTCAGTTGCCACAGAGGGAAACTAAACCTTAGAAGATTATGCTACTCTATCCTTAACATCTACTTTAAGAAAGAAAAAGAAACTTACCCATCAAGACTGGAAAATGGAATTTAGCCTTTAGTTAATTCCCCTCTTTCTTTAGCTGCCAGAAAGGGAAACAGTTTTTAAAAAGTCTTATCATCCTATGATTATTTTATTCCTATAAAATGTATGTATTATTCTAAATTATCTGCTACTAAATGATAAAATCTTATCAATCTATTCACTAAGTCTACAAAGAATCTAGGCTTAAAAGAATATCTGTTAGGGGCAGCTAGATGGTGCAGTGAATAGAGCACTGACTCTGACTTCAGGTGAACCTGAGTTCAAATATGGCCTCAGACACCTAATACTTCTTATCTGTGTGACCCTGGGCAAGTCAATTAACATTAATTGCCTCAACAACAACAACAAAAAATCTATGTTAGTTTGGTTTAGCTGTTAGGACTAGTTTTTCCTAAAAAAAGGAACTTAAGAGGCAGCTAGATGACACAGTGGATTGAGCACCATCCTTGAAGTCAGGAGGACCTGAGTTCAAATTTGACCTCAGACACTTGACACTTCCTGGCTGTGTGATCCTGGGCAAGTCACTTAACCCCAATTGCCTCAGCAAAAAAAAAAAAAAAAAAAAAAAAAAGAGCTTAATCCTGCAATCAAACTAAAAATAAATAAAAGTAATCAATTCTAACTGATTTAAAGGGCATTCCTTTTCACAGCATTGACAGAGACAGGGAAGTCATGAAGTGGAGACATTTTAAAAGGTAAAGACATGTTTCTATTTCACAGAATCTTGAGAGTTGGAAACCACCACAAAAGTACTTTATTCTGATCCATATCTACATGGAAACTCCTCTACAATACTCCTGACAAGTATTGAACCAACATTTACTTGTAGATGTCTAATAATTAGGAATGGATCACTTGGGCAACTCATCTACTTTCTGAACTGTTCTAATTGTTAAGAAGGATTTTTTTTTTCCCTTTTATATACAGTATGCATCTTTTTCTCTGCACCTCCTGACTTTTGTCTCTAGTTCTGCCCTTTTGGGTCAAGCAGATCAAATCTAATTTGTCTTTCATAGGAAGTCCTTTAAATACATGAAGGCAGCCACTTCACCCTTCTAAGTCTTCTCTTCTCCAGGTTAAACATTACTAGTTTCTTCAGCTGATCCTCACATGGTACTTTAACCATTTAGGTCATTGTCTCTTCCCTTTCCTTCTCATTTCCTATCTCCTTAGTGGGACTCACCTTCAGGTTAGTGGAGTCATTGTTTTCTCAGTCTTTGTGATCTGACTTTCTGATCTTAATTTAACTTTGCTAGTTTCTTTTCTCACTCTCAAGAAGACTTATCCTTCAGTTGTAGGACAGACAGGAGCTCTTCCTCAGGCCATTTGAGGCCCTGTTTCATATGCATACTTCTCACTGGGAAGTTAGGGAAATACACAACACCCTTCCCTTTCCTTGGTTGTTTTTATTGTAGAGATGGAAAGGATGCTCCCAGAAGGTGGAAGGATCTGCCCTTTAGCAGGTAGGTGGGGGATCCTTTCAGTGAAAAGCCATTGAGCCCAAACCTCCATCTCTGAAAGCTCAGTCACTTCTTTCACAGTGTATTTCCACTCTCCACTCCCTCCCTCCCCCAGAATAAAAAAAATTTAGTTAGCCCTCAGGGAACTCAGGTCATGGTGTTGACTGAATAATTCATCTTCTTACTAATCTCTGAGCGGTTTCATAACCTCCTCATGTGCCCAATCATTGTTTTTCTAGTGTTTATGACCTTAAGGAGATCTTGACACTGGATCTTTAGAAAGGGGAGGGAATTGGTCTGAAGCCTCAGGGGCTTACCTTGAACTACTCCTCATGCAGGTATATATAGTTTTGGACAGGTTGTAATGTATTCATACCTGCACCATGAAGTCAGCAGCGGTATTCATGCTGCTCAGTGGCATTGCTATGCTGTTGCAGTTACCAGTGGGTAGGTGCCCATGGGAACAGGCTTCCCAACTAGCACCTGCTCCCAAGGGAGAGAAGCACTTGGCAAGTGGGGCTGACAGACGGATGTGAGTGTGTGTGTGTGTGAGTGTGTGTGATTGTATAAGAGAGTGTGTGTGTGAATGTGTGTGTGTGTGTGAGTGAATGTATATATGTGTGTGTGAGTGTGTGTGTGTGTGTGAGTGTGTGTGAGTGTATAAGAGAGTGTGTGTGTGAATGTGTGTGAGTGAGTGTGTGTGTGTGTGTGTGTGTGTGTGTGTGTGTGTGTGTATAGGGTGGAGACCTTGTCAAACTAGACCCAGTACATGTGGTTTGAGAGCAATCCTAATGATGGGTAAAATGTGGTTAGATCCCTTCAGGAAACTGATCAGTAGTTTGTTATTCTTTCCAGACTGTGAACTATGCCCAGCCGTGTCAGAAGATGTCTATGTATTTATTGAAGGCACATCTGAACAATATTTAAATAAAGTAAAGAAATACACGAATAACAAAGCAATTATAGAAAATGCCAAAATGCTGAAAGCCTGTATTGATTCAAAACTGACCAAGGAAGACAAGGATGCTGCTGTCAACTTAGTGGTAATTCTAATTCTGTGTGTATGTGAGAGAGAAATTGCATGTGTGTATCTATCCGAAGCTTAAAATTCTTTCTGGATTCTTTCATAGCCCAAACTCTGGCTCATCCACTGCCTGGTGTTCACCCTTACCACCTTTCAGAGGAAGAAAAAAAATTAATTATTGAAAGTATGAAGGATGAGATACAATCTAACAGGCTTTGTACCTAGAAGTGCCCTGTTATTCAATAATCATTTACTGAGTACCTGCTACATAATAGCTGGCAAGTGACAATATAAAATAAAAATGCTTCAGTTTCTGCCCTCAAGCAATCTACATTCTAATAGTGGGAAAGGATTCAGTATTTACTCAAGTAAGTGTGATACAAGTAGGTTATGAGAAGTCTAGATCAAGTATTACAGGAAATTTGAGATGGGAAAGATTACTGTCACTTGTCAAGCGAATTGAGAGAATGTCCCTCTCAGGGACTGAATAGAGGCTTAAAGGAAGGAAGGGATCTTAACAGAAAGAGTTTGAGGGATTAAGTTTAAGTTAAGAGTACAGAGATGATGAGAATGGTGATAATGATATTAATTTACATTTATATAAAACTTTAAGATCTATGAAGTACTTTACATAACATTTTATTTAAATTATATTAAGGCAAGATAAGGGGGATGCAAAATAGTTCAGTTTCATTGGAATATAGATGAAAAATAGTAGAAGACTTGAACAGTTAAATTGGAATCAGATTATGGAAAGCTTTGAATATCAGAGTCAGGAGCTTAAAATTATTTGTTAAGTAATTAAGAGATATGTAGGGCTTTTTTTAAATAAGGGAAACATGCATGAAACAGTTTATAAACTTTTATCAACATATTGATATGAAGAATAAATTGGGGGTCAGATGGGAGATTGAGTGGGAATGGGGACCTCGACTTTTAGTGTAGCTGGATAGTGCGGAGGAAAGAGAACTAGATATAGTTAGAAGTTCTGAGTTTAAATCTAGCTCTGTCACTATATATATGACTTTGGGCAAGTCTAAGGTCAATGGGTTTCATTTTTCTGATCTTTAAAATGAAAATATGTGCTAGATAATCTCAGAATTCCTTTGCACCTTTGAATCTCTGATCTTTTGATGTCATAAATACAGATAAGTAGTTTGTTGTTCTGTCATTTCAGTCCTGTCCAACTCTTTATGATTTTATGATTTTCTTGGCAAAGTTTAGTGTAGTGGTTTGTTATTTCCTTCTCCAGCTCATATCACAGATGAGTAATTGAGGTAAACAGGATTATATGTCTTTCCTAGCATCATACAGCTAATAAGTGTCTGAGGCTGGATTTGAATTAAGGAAGATGACCCACTGGCTTCTTATAATCTTAACCCTAACTTTAAAGGTGAGAACACAGAAAAGTCATTGGTTTTGACAATGAGGATGTGACTTTGGAGAGAGAATTTTGATGGAGTAATTTGACAGAAAGACCAAAGAAAAATTAAGCCTAATCTTAACTCTGAAGTTCATTTCTTTACTATTGGTGCAACTAAGATAGACACATTTTCCCCTAATATAGCCTTTAAAAATCTCTTCCGTACTCTTTTGCTCTCAATATTATTACATTTCCCTAGTGTCACAGGCCTGTAACCTTGGAGTCACTTTTGCCTTTTCCCTCAGCTTCCATCTGTTCTTTGCCTACTCAGTGAATTCCTTTGCTTCTTTTCCTCTACCTCTCTCCTTCCCCTTCTCATCTATATTCTTCTTTCCATTCCCATTGTCTTTAGTCTGGCACTTTGTCAACTCATATCTCTCTGTTTCTACTCTTGACATCTGACAACCTACCTTGCACAGCATAACCTAGGTCCTTTTCTTTAAACAAAATTCCATTATGTTATTTCCCAACTCAAGAGCCTCCATTAACTCGCCAAAGGCTAATTTTGTTTCTTAATAAAATTTGTCTTTTTAGTCCCATTCTCATTTTCTTCTTTTTCCAATATCTAAGAGCATTGTTTTTTTCTTATATTATATTCTTGTTCTTTAATAATGTTTCTGCAACTTTATTTTGTAGAGATGTTTGTATTGTTCCTGGATGGATTGTAAACTGGTTTTCTCTTTGCAGAAAAAAATAATCAACAGTAAGTTCTGTACTTAAGAACCATAGAGCAACTGAATGTCTGACTGGATCTCAAATCTTCATACTTGGCAAATGACCTGAGAAGATGCTTAGCCCCTGAATCAATAGTGCTTTCCCTACCCAGTGCTCCTTTTCCTCTCATATGGGGTGCAAAATGGCAGTTGACATAAGAATCTTTACAATAAACTCCCTGCAATTCAGATGTGGTTGTGTTTTTTCTCTCAGCCAGAAATAGGACATCTTGGGGGAATAAAAAATTGGGGATGTCCTGACCATAGAGATTGGAGGCTGCCATCAGCCATTAAATTTAATTTACAATTTAATGGTCAGAGATCACACATAGTCTTTAACATACAACATATACTCATCACTGTGAATAAAAAGAAAGATACACACAAAATAGTCATAGATTCATACACATTTCTCTGTCTTTTTTCTGTATTACTTGTTTTCCATTTTTCTGCATTCTTTGAATTTATTTGTTTTCTTTTCCCTAGCTTCTCAACTCCATTACTTCTCTGAAGGTCCAGGGATTCCCAACTCCAGCTTGGTCATTCCTCAGAGCATTGGAAAATTGTGATTTTTTTTTTTTACTAGTAAGTGCTCTCACTTCTGGGTGCTAGGGAATCCCTCAAACTATCCCCTTATTTCATCATTTCTGCATCTCAGAGATTGTCTCATTTCTCTCCTTTTTTGCTGGTATTATGGGATCTTTCACCTGTGTTCTATTCCCCCCAGGACAGTTTCCTAGCTTTTCTCCCTCTCTTTCATTCCCTGAAAAAAGATCAGAGCTCTTTTGAGGTATTCTGTATTTTCCCCCTGTTTATAAATACTGGGCAACAGCAGCAAAAATAAACACAAGGAAATTACAAGGGGAGGCAATATTGCCTATTGAATAGAGAGCTAGACTTTGAGTCAGGAACACTTATCTTCAAAACCCATTCCTATTACATAGTAGCTATGTATTAAGCTCTCAACCTCAACTTCCTCTCCTTTAAAACGGGATTATTAATAACAATCCAATAGGATTATTGGGAGGCTGAAGCAACACAATGCATACTTTAAAGTTTAAAACACCCTATAAGCATCAGTTATAGTTGCCAGAAATCTTAATAGCCTTTGACATGGCAATGAAGATAGGAGCCTGATCTTTTGGGATCTCATCTCTTGGTTTTTTGAGATAGGATTTCATGGCACCTTTTCCCCAGAGATCAAGCTCATCTCATATCTCATCCATTCAGGTTTATCTTCACCACCTCTGCCAGGTCTTCACTTAAAAAAATCACAGGCTGCATAGATCATGGACCAGGTGTGTGATCACACCTGGGCACACCTGGCCTATTTCTTCTACTTGATTATGAAGTAAACACTTTTATTTCACCAGGATTTGGCACACTTCTATCAAAAGTCCTGTTGAGTTACTTGCTTTTGGGTAACTGTGAACCTGGCAAATCCAACTGTAATTCTGCAGGTGAGTCTGGAAAATGGATAGTTTAAGACAAGCAGTGTTAGATGAGAAATTATGATTTTCAACAAGTTTATAGGTAGCAAAGAAGTAAGAAACAGCATTATTGCTCTCCTATTACTTAACCTTTCCCTTCTTCAAGGATCCCTCCCTTATCCTGTCTCCTGATTCTTTTCCCTTGCCCTCTTGTTTCTATCTGAGTTGAGAAGACTTTTATAACTCTTCAAATATGTGTTATTTCTTCTTTATCTCATTCCTGTTAATCTACATACCTTTCTATATATTCCCACCTTATTTTATTCTCTCATCTTCTCATTTCTTTATAAATTTAAGACTTTTATTCCCTCCTAAATAAATCAGTTGTTCTCTCTTTAATGCAGATCTGATGTGAGTAGAATTCCCTCTAAAAATCACTTTCTTATCCCTTTACACCTTAGCCTCTTATTTCTTTTTTCCTGAATTTTGAAGATTTTTTACTCTTCTGGATATATTTGTACTGTTGCCTCTTTAACCCGTTCCCAATGAAAGCTGGGTTCCAGAACTACCAGTTGTCCTTTCACATCTAGCTCCGCTGTGTTAGTTCTTCCTCTTGTACTTCATTTGTATAAGATAATTACTCTTTTAACCTTTTCCTATACAGTTTTGCTTTTTTAGAATCACATCATACTCGGTTCTACCCCAACCTTTCTTTTGTGACAATCTTAGTGACATACTTAGTGACAATCTTAGCCATATAGTTTATATCTCCATATATAAAAGTTTGGCTTTAGTCAGTCCCTTGTAATAAGTCTTTGATGTTTACCTTATATTTCTCTTGGATCTTATATGATAAATTTTCTATTAAATTCATATCTATCTATCTATCTATCTATCTATCTATCTATCTATCTATCTATCTATCTAGATATATCTATGCTTAACTGTAGTCTGCCTGGGGAGGTGTGTGCAGCAAAGAACGAAAAACAACCTACAAGGAAGCAAAGGAAAAATGAGCACTCAGTATAATTTCTTCTACTATATGTCCTTTCTTGAATTGGTAATTTATTGTTATATATTTTGAATCCTCCCTGATGTTCTTCTGGGCACATGACAATGTTCTGTTTTGTTTTATTTTCCTTTCCTTTTTTTTTCTCTTCTTTTTTTTTTTTAAATAAACAGGAAAAAAAAGTGAAAGAAAAATTTCATGCAACTCTTTCAGTTCTTTTATCAATATTTCCTCGACTGCTTTTATTTAATTTTAAACCCCCTTCTCCCCCTCTTTTTTCAGTTCTTTGTTTAGTTCTTCCAGAAATTCTTGTTGGTTTTGGTACAATCTGCAACCTTTTGCTTGTGGCTTAGCTTATAGCTCCCCCCAGCATGTCATTGTCTTCTTCTGAGTTTGTGTCTTGATTTTTATAGTCATGTTCTTTTGTTGTTTGCTCATTTTTCTAGCCTATTTCTTGACTTGGAGCTTTATATTAAAGTTGGGTTCTGCTAATCTGCAAAGAGGCCCACTGTCCCAAGCTTCAGCCTTCTCTCTCTTCATTAATATCCCTCTGCTGCTATTTTTACAGCCACTTTTGGAAGTTTATAAGTTTTTAGTGCATTAAAGGTGCTGTGACCTATGGAAAGGTGTGCCCTCCTGGTCTATGCTCTTCTTACCCAGGAAGGCTCCATCTCTCTTGCAACCACAGGTACTAGCATCCCTGTCTGCCCTGGAACTGTGACCCAGACCCGGAGAGGGCAAATGACTTTGGTACAAGTCCTAGCACAGGAGTCCCCTATAGTATCGTTTTGACCAGTTTTCAAAATTTCCTTATCATCTCTGGGCAGAGAGTTCCTGAAGTTGCTGCTGCTTCAGCCCCTCCAAGGTCCACGACTGGTATTGCTGCAGCATGCATTCTGGACCCCACCCAGGTGCCATGGAACTCTTCTGACTTCCTAAATTGTCTTGGATTGGAAAAATGTCTGATTCTTCGATTTGATGCTATATTTTAAAGTTGTTTGAGAACAACTGGCTGAATGCTTCCTCTATCCTACTCAAGGCAGCAGGAATACAAAGGCAAAAGCCCTGTCCTTCAAGGAGCAGACTTAGGAAAGTTAATAAAGCTATCCCTTTCACATTGTGACTCCCCTCATTGTGGTTTTGTTTGGCATAAGAAATTGGCATAAGATGGGCATAAGAAATTAAATGGGATTTTTTCTGGAGTTTTGTGGAAGTGGTCAACAAGTGACATGTAAAAAGTTCAGCAACTTTTTGTTGCTAAATATATGTATAGCATTGTATAATATCAACATAATTTATCTTTTAATACTTTGATAATTCAGACTTTTCTGGTATGAAGGAAGGGCCAGATTTTCCAGATAGCAGGGACACTTCACTCCTAACTCAAATGATGTGGAAGGGATAGATTGTATATATATATATATATATATATATATATATGTATATATATATATATATATATACATATATATACACACACACACACATATATATATATATACAATTATATACATATACAAAATTTGTGCAAAATAAATAAAAGAAATTTTTTTCTACTTCTAACTTGGGGAGGAAGAAGTAAGACACTAGATGACAAAATGCCATGCATAACTTATATTGGTAAAAATTATTTTATGCCATCTTTCTTTTTGGTGCTACTGTCTCTGGTACTTCTGACTTGATTTCAAGGCTATACAAATCTTCCCTGCTTATCAGTTTAAAGTGCAAAGATTCCTCTGTACTGATGAAATGTCCCATTCATTATGGAACTAGTATCTTTCTTATAGCCTGATTATTTCTCCATCGATATTGAACTGGAATTCTGGATACATGATGGCTATAACAAAGGCAAACTAGGCCTGGAGTTCATAGCTTCAAAGGGGTCAAACATGGCCCTCAAGAGTCAAGAGTCTCAAATATTGCCTAATGAAGCCTGAAGCAGATTAAAGGGTAATTGTGAAATGTTTAACAAAATAAATAAAATAAGAACAAAACATCAATAATATTAATATATGATTTTCAAAGTCAACATGAGGCTGCAGAGATCCATTTCTATTTGAATTTGACTTTTCAACTTACTTTTATATATTTTTTCCTCAGAATGCAAGCCCTCTGAGTATGGGCTTTCTGCTTATATTTGTCTTTCCAGTACTTGGCACATAAATGTTTTATAAATACTTGTTGACTGATTGACTGGTGTTTGTTGGTCTTTAAATTTTCATTGAAGGGTTGAAGGGGAAAAGAGATTGAATGTGGGAGATGGGTGAGCACATGCAATAGAGAAAACACAATGGGTCTTTTACTGTCGAATTATTTATTTATTTATTTTTGGTATTGTTTTGCTGTCTGTCCTTTGTTCTGCAAGAGGACCATGACATCAGGGAGGTGTTGCAGTGACATGCAAGTGAATTGGATTTCAGTGAGGGAGGCTGTGCAAAGTCATCTGCCTCACTTGCTCCTCCAGAGCCATCTGGGTCCAGTGGCAAGATGTGGATCAAGATGACTGGAGATCGCCCTGGATATAATAGGAGACAATAGCACATAGTCTATAAGATAAGGAAGGTAAAGGAGAAGGGGGTACTACCATTACCACTGTGCCCTGAGAATGTTCTGCCTGATCTCTACAAGTCTCCTGCCTGGTCTCTAGCCTCTAGTGAAAGTGAGAAGGAGATAGCTGGGCACCATACTTTTGTATCCCTTGCATTTCCAGCCTAACTTCCAGAGAGAAGGGGCAGAGCAGAGCCCATTACTTCAGGTACCTGACAGTATCACCACTGCTTCTGCTCCAAGTTCTTACTCCTTTACCTGAACTGTCCAAAACTTTGAAAGGATTCCCCTAGCTACCTCCACCTGCTCTGATATCATAATAAAATTGTCTTTGAAAATCTTTCTAAATTTTTCACTTAATGATCAATGAATACTTCCCTTGATATATCCTTCCCATCCCAGTGATTTTTAAACCCTTTAGAATAACCTCATTCCCCATCTCCTATTATCCGATTTCTTGTTTCTATTTCCCTTAACCCACTTTTCCAAAGGCCCAACCAAAAACTACCCACCTTTACAGACAGCTGATTTGCTTTCCATCTTTGCTTTTCTTATTCCTTCCATTTTCTGGCTCTCACTGAGACCTGTATTCTTCCTGATGATGCAGCCCCCTGACCATGCTTCCCAGCACTGATTTCTCTTCAACTTATTCCACCTTACTCTGCAGTATGAGCGAGGAGACTTGGAATACTCCTTGCTCTCCCCTGCCACTTTCTGGTTCTCTTTCTACTAACCTTATTCTGTAAGTAACCTCTCCTTTAAGGTTCCTGTAATTCGCCTCTACCACCCATTCAAAATCGTGATAGTTGTCCACAGAACTCCAGTATACTGCTTTTCTTTCCTCAGTGTATTCAGTAGCTGGTTCATAATGATTTTTATTTTCTCTCCAACTCCTGTCCTCATACTAGGGAACTTCAATGTACATATTAATATTCCCTCAGACATTATAACTTCTCAGTTCATCAACTTATTTCCCACAACTTATTCTCTTATCCTACTACCCTTCGGGTAGAAACAAAGATGGTAATATCCTTGATCTTTCTATAACCCACAAAGGTATTACCTTCATGTTCAAGAACTGAAACTACTTTATCTCATTAGAGGTAAAGGAATTTCAATTATTGATCCATGGGTCATACATTCATTCAACATAAAATAAAACATTTATGAAGTATTATAAATATCAGACTTTGCTAGGGCATGAAGAAGACACAAAGGTGAGTAAGACCTGTTCCTTATCCTCATGGATCTTTCAATCTTGTAGGAGAAGACAAAACATATGAACATGATAAGTCATACAAATAAGAATAAATGCTTAATGGGAGCATTTGATACATTTAATACTCTGGATCAGAGAAGGGAAAGTTGTTTCTAGTTGGATGGTAGGTTGAAAGGATTAAAGGAGAAAGGAGAAAATGTTATCACTAAAATTGCAGCACTTTAGAATAACATTTCCAATTGCTTTCTTAAATTCCTCAAATTAAGCATATCTAAAAATCTTTATCCCTTTTGATTTCCTTGTTTTTTTTTTCCCCAGAGGTACTAAGTTTTCTGAATCTTAGTGTTGTTTTTGACTCCAACTTTTCCCTAATCTCCTATGTTAGTCTAATCCTGTTACCATACTATATCTATAGATATCTATATCTCTCCCAACAATCAATTCCTTTTTATTTCCATTGCAAGCATTCTTGCATTCTTTAAGATTGCAATAGCTTCCTGATTACTCTGAATCATGTCAATCACTGACTAAGTCTACAACTAGATTTTAGGACTCTTGACCTTGATAGATGCTTGCTTGTTTAGCCATCTTGGAAGATAAAATTATAACTGATACCCAGTTTTTTTCTAGCTATTTGATTAGGGGTGTATGTGGGGGGCAGGGAACTCCTTTTTATCCTATTTGTTTCTACTCAGAATAAAAGGTGTGAGGAAAAATGGGCTCGGAGTCCTGATTGAAGAGAGATTTTTCAGCAACGGGGTTGGAATTCTTAAATTTCAAACTAATCATTCCTTCAGAAAATGATAGTACTGTGCCCACTGCTAATGCCTCAGAGAACTGTGAACTCCAGTGCTTCATTTGCTTGGATTGTGGAAATAATTTATTGCAGTTAACAGAGCAGGAACTTGGTTAAAAATCCACCAAATAAAGGGGAGGAAAAATAACATTATTGTTCCTCCAATTTGATGTGGAGAGTGGAAGACAATAAATCTCTCTGAAGGCACTGAACAGTCATATCTAGCAAGAAGGAGCATGACCAGGAATATGGGACCTGAGCAGATTAGGAGTCATGGGCTATACTTCAGCTATTCTAAAGGCCATTGCTCATTCTGGGCTTGCTCTTTTCATCTCATCTTCTAGAGAGATGTAGCAGCCAGGAACATCACGAATCATCACGATTACTTAATAGAACACTAGATTTAGAATTGAGAAGGATTTCAGAAGCCATCTAATCCAATTTTCTCAGATAATGAAACTAGGGCCTAAAGAAATTATGTGATTTGTTTGGGTAGGAAATGACTATTATAATGGTCATAATTAGGCACTGGTTTCACTTCTGTTCTCAACCAATACACAGATTCTATTTTGGTACATTCTATTTGATACATTTACTTATTTACTTATTTTGGGTGGGTGTGGCAGTAATTGGATGGCAGAAGGGACCCCAAACTTCTTGTATTGATAATGCTCTAATGAGATTTCTATGTCAGGAGTCTATCAGGTGACTAGCTTTCATGGTATGATATATTCAGTACCAACATGCAGCAGGCTTGAGCCTAAAAGAACTTGTGGAGTGAGTGACCCCCACAGCTGCTCAATTATTGGTATACTATGTTGTTATCTACCTTCATGAAAATGTTGTGTTCTTTTGTGTGGAGTGTCTGTCGTCTGTGATAAGGTCAGTGAAAGGTTTTACATAGTGCTGAGGATCTTGGATGTAGATAAGCCTTGTGTAAGCTGGTTGAAATCTTTCGACCTTTCCAGCTCCCTAAAGAAATGCTGGGAAAGGGGTAGGTGCCTGAGAAAAAAAAGAAATAGTTATAAAACCTCTCTTTCTGACCAGGAGTTGTTTCATTAGACCAAGTGTCTCACAAAGAATGCAGGCAGAATGTGGATTATATAAGGAGACACTAGGGAGTGAGACTTCAACTGGAGAACCCAGGCCACAGAGGCTGAGTTCCACCCTCATGGTACAGGCCAAAGAAAGCAGCTAATTTACAGAGGGTGAATAGGCTCATGGGATAAAAAGGATAAGGGTTCAGATTTTGTGACTAGTAACTGGTTTGCTAGATAATGCATCAGAGTAACTGACAAGGCTAGCAGTAACTTCTTGTCAATGTCTTGTAAGATGACTTTAGGTAAAATGGCACCTAGATATTAGAGTGTATCTAAGGTATACATATATATTTTTAACAGGTGATATTATTTGATACTAAATAGTGTGTGTTATATAGTTTGCACCTGTATAAGATCTATAGTTTTTTATATCTCCCCATGACTGCTCTTTCGTCTTCTCTGCTTTCTCTCAGTTTTGCTCTCTTGCAAACTATATGTGTCCCTTTAGAAATCCCCAAATTTGTGGCTGAAATCCATCTTCAGCTCAAAGATTAAAATAGTGCCAAATCACTCCAGAACTAAGACTGAAATACACTTCTCAGTCATCCAATGATATGGCCCTGCATTCAAGGCTTCTTTAATGTGAATTACTACTACTCACATTCTGGGTTCAGACTGGTAAGCTTTCATCTGATTTCACCCACTTTTGAGCCTTCTACTATCCTTCTTAGCCATCTGTATATTCTCTGCTGTAATTTTCCCTCACCTTACCATCTGCTTTCCAATTTTATTCCTCTCTATGTGTCACCTCCTGTGTTGAAACATAAACTCCTTGAGGGCAAAATTGTCTTGGTTGCTTCTATTTGCTTTCTCAGTGTTCAGCACATTATCTGGCATATAATAAATTCTTTTCCATTAATCTTTTTATTGGAATCCTGAGTTATCTCTAGGTAGCTCAGTTTGGGCATCACCTCCTTCAGGAAATATTTCTGTTTCCCCTCATTGTTAATGCTCCCTGCTCCATTATTAGTTTGTATTTATATATTTTGTGTTTATATGTTGTATTCTCTGGTTGGTATGAGAAAAGAGAAATATTGGTAGAGGATCACAGGTATTGAATTTTTTAATGGATGCTGACCACAAATGATCTTTGAACCTGGGATAGATTTTTGAGGATTCATGTTTGAGGAGCTATATTACACTGTTACTTTTCTTCCCTTGTTCCTCCTTTTCCCAAGCCTCTTCTTATTTTCTAACCCTCCTCCCCTCAGTTTTCTCCAAGAATTACTCTTTCTAAAGAGATACAACTGATGTAGTGGAAAGAACAGAGTCTTTAAAGTTAGTGGGTCTAGTAGATGCTGTTTCTTCTACTTTCACTACCTATGTGATCTTAGGCAAGTCATTTAACTTCCCTAGTTTCCTCATCAAGGGGATGGACTAAGGGGCATTTGAGGTTTCTTTCAGCACTACAGGTCAACATGTCAGAATTTGCCTAACCTCCATGGATGCCTTTGAAATCTTAGGCAATAGGGATCCAAGGAAGGGAATCAGTGAAGTTTGATGAAAATTAGTGTTCCTCCCACCTCTGCCCTTAACAAGTTTCTAGCATAAGAGGTGGTATCTCAGGAAGTTGCCTGTGAGGCTTGTGTAGGACTGGGATAGTGAAGTGGGTGCAGTCAATTGAATTGGAATTGGCCCCTAACCTGTGGGTGGCTGGAGCCAAGACAGAGGAAGCCAGAAACAGAAAAGTCAGCATACAAACAGTAATTAATTTCAGAGTGAGGAAAATTACCTCTTGCAAATGGAAGGTTCCCCTTCCCCTTCTCCTTCTAAGAAGGAGAGCTAATTTCTTGAAGGGACTCCTTGGGGAAAATGTGTCCCAAGTGTTATTGCTAGCCATTGTTTGAAAAGAGAGGGGTGGCAAGAGTGTCAGAGTGTATTTGAGATGGTCTCCTATTAAGCCATCAGATCTGTTGTAACTTCAAGAGTATAGTGTAAAATATCTGAGACTGAAGGCAGAAGCCTGGGATTCAAATCCTAGTTCTCTCCCTTACTACCTGGTCTTAATTTGCATCAGTTCATACACATCTTTCCAGGTTTTTTTGAAATGTCTGCTCATCATTCCTTATAGCACAATAGTATTCCATGACAGTCACATACCACAACTTGTTCAGCCATTCCTCAATGGGGAATCCCCTCAATTTCCAATAGTTCGCCTCCACAAAAAGAGCTACTATAAATATTTTGGTACATGTAACTTTTCTCCACCCCCCTTTTTAATGATCTCTTTGGAATGCAGACCTAGTAAAGATATTGCTAGATCAAAGATATGCACAATTTAATTGCCCTTTGGGCATAGATCCAAATTGCTCTCTAGAATAGTTGGATCAGTTTACAATTGCAGCGATCATGCATTAAGAGTCCTGATATTCCCACATCCTCTTCAACATTTATCTTTTTCTTTTTTTGTTGTTATATTAGCCAATCTGATACATGTGAAATGGTACCTCAGAGTTGCTTTAATTTGCATTTCTCTAGTTAATAGTGATGTAGAGCATTTTTTCCCTCATAAGACCATAGATAATTTTCCACCATTTATCAATTGGGGAGTGGCTTGTATCTATAAATTTGACAGTTCTCTATCTATTTGAGAAATAAGGTCTTTATCAGAGGTATTTGCTGTAAATATTGTTTCCCAGCTTTCTGCTTTCCTTCTAATCTTAGTTGCATTGATTTTGTTGGTGCAAAAGCTTTTAAAAATTTAATATAATCAATCATATCATCTGCAAAGAGTGATAGTTTTATTTTTTAATTACCTATTACAATTTTTAAAATTTCTTTTTCTTTTCTTGTTGCTACAGTTAACATTTCTAGTATAGTAATGAATAATAGTAGTGATATTATTTCACTCCTGATCTTACTGGGAATGCTTCTGTGTTATCTTCATTACAGATAATGTTTGCTGGTGGTTTTAGATAGATGTACTTCTCATTTTAAGGAGAATTCTCTTTATTCCTTATGTTCTCTGATGTTTTTATTTGGAATGAGTGTTGTATTTTGTCAAAAGCTTTTTCAATCTATTGACATAATATTTCTATTAGTTTTGTTTTTGATGTGGTCAATTATGCTGATAGTTTTCCTAATATTGAACTAGCCCTGCATTCTTGGTATAAATTTCACCTAGCCATAGTGTATCATCATTGTGATATATTGTTGAAATATTCTTCCTAGTATTTTATTTAAATATTTTGTATTAATATTCATTAGGGAAATTGGTCTTTAGTTTTCTTTCTCTGTTTTACCTCTTCCTAGTTTGGGTATCAGCTCCATATTTGTATCATAAAAGGAATTTGGTAGGACTCTTGCCCATTTTTCCAAATAGTTTATGTAGCATTGGAATTAACTGTTTTTTAAATGTTTGGTGGAATTCACTTGTGAACCCATTTGGCTTTGGGGATTTTTTCTTAGGGAGTACATTACTGACTTTTTCAATTTCCTTTTCTAAGATAGTATTATTTAGGCATTCTATTTTCTCATCTGTTAATTTGGGCAATTTATATTTTTGTACATATTTATTGATTTCACTCAGATTATCAAACTGATTGACACATATTTGGGCAAAATATTTACTAAAGATTTCTTTACTCTTTTCACTGATACTGATTTTACCCTTTTCATTTTTTATATTTGACATTTGGTTTGCTTCTTTCTTTTCTTTTTATAAAAGTCAAATTAATTAGTGACATATGCCTTATTAATTTTTTAAATAAAACCACCTTCTAGTTTTATTTAGTAACAATAGTTTTTTTACTTTTAATTTTATTAATCTAATCTTTGTTTTTCAAGATTTCCATTTTGGTCCTCAATCTCAATCAGGGATTTTTAATTTGTTCTTAATCTAACTTTTTTTAGTTTTATGCCCAATTCAATGATCTGTCCTTTGTTTTGTTGATCTAAGTAATTTCCCCCTAAGTACTCTTTTGGCTGCATCCTATAAATTTTGGTATGTTGTCTCATGGTTGTCATTCTCTTTAATGAAATTATCAATTGTTTCTATGGTTTTTTGACCCACTTATTCTTTAGCATCAGCTTCCAATTAATTTTTAATCCATATTTCCACTACATTTTGTGGAATGCAATTTGTATTGCATTATTTTCTGAAAAGGATGTATTTACTATTTTTGCCTTTTTATATTTGATTTTTGAGATTTTTGTGTCCTATTATATGATTGTTTGTGTGTGTGTGTGTGTGTGTGTGTGTGTGTGTGTGTGTGTATGTGTATGTAGGAGCTATAGACTCATGAAAAAAATGCATTTTTTTTCTATTCCTACTCAGTTTTCTTCAAAGGTTTATCATATCTTAATTTTCTAAGATTCTATTCAACTCCTTAATCTTTTTTTTTGCTTATTTTTTTGTTGGATTGATCCAGTTCTGAGAGAGGATAATTGTGGTCCCTCATTAGTGTACTTATTATTATTATTATTGGCTGAGGCAACTGTGTTTAAGTGACTTGCCCAGGGTCACACAGCTAGGAAGTGTTAAGTGTCTGTAGCCAGATTTGAACTCAGATCCTCCTGACTTCAGGGCTGGTGCTTTATCCATTGCACCACTTAGCTGCCCCTCATTAGAGTCCTTTTTGCTGTCTATTTCTACTTGTATTTCACTTAACTTCTTTAAGAATTTGAATGCTATACCAATTAGTGCATGTATGTTTAAAATGGATGTTACTTCATTATTTATGGTACTTTTTAGAAGATGTATTTTCCTTCTTTATTATGTCTTTTAATTAGATCTATTTTGATTTGGTTTTGTCTGAGATAAAAATTGCTACCCTGGCTTTTAAAAAAAATTTTAATTTTTTACTTCAGCTGAAACATAATAGATTCTGCTCCAGCCTCTTATCATTATTCTGCATGGTTATGCTTCAGATGTGTTTTTGTAAATAACATATTGTAGGATTCTGACTACACTTGATAGACTCTGCTTTTTGCTTCTGTTTTATGGGAAAGTTCTTCCCATTCACACTCACAAGTATGATCATTACGGGCAGCTAGGTAGCACAGTGGTTAGAGTACCAGCCCTGAAGTCAGGAGGACCTGAGTTCAAATCTGGTTTCAGACACTTCCTAGCTGTGTGACCCTGGGCAAGTCACTTAACCCCAATTGCCTCAGCAAAAAAGCAAAACAACAACAACAACGACAACAACAAAACCAATTATGATCACTAATTGTGTGTTTTCCTCCATCATATTTTCCCCCTGTTCATTCTCTCTCCTCTCACTCCTTCCCTCCTCATCAATGTTTTGCTTCTTGCTACCACCTCCCTGATTTTCTTTCTATTCTGTCAGTCTCTCCCATCTTTCCTTACTTAATCTTTTTCCCTCCTACTTCCTTGTTGAGTAAAATTTCTTTATTCAATTGCTTGTGTATTTTATTCCCTCTTTAACCCAATTCTTATGAGAGTAAATTTCAAGTAATACCTACCACTCATTCTCTCATTTTCCTTTCCCGTGTAATAGGTTTTTTGTGCTTTTTCATGTTAAATAATTTATCCCATTTTACCTCTCCCTTTTGCACATAGTACATTCTCTTTCTCATCCCTTTATTTTTTTTATATTATTCCTTCAAATCCACCTTATATCTGTACCCTCTGCTTATGCATACTCCTTCTAGCTGTACTGTTAGTGATGCAGTTCTTAAGAATTACAAGTATCATATAAACTATTTAGAAAAATAGGCAAAGAAGCAGTCCGACCAATTTCCTTTTATGGTGCAAGTATGATGCTGAAACCTAAACCACAAAAAACCAAAACAGAAAAAGAAAATTATAGACAATAAGAAAAGACAAAAGAAATTAAAGGAATTCGAGTAGCCAATCAGAAAATAAAATTATCAGTCTTTGCAGATAATATGATGGCATACTTACAGAATTCTAGAGAATCAGCTAGAAATACTTGAAACAATTAACAACTTCAGGAAAGTTGCAGAATATAAAATAAACCGACATAAATCATTGGTATTTTTATATATTACCAGCAAAACTCAGAAGCAAGAGATAGAGAAATTCCATTTAAAATAACACAAGACAAAATAAAATATTTGGGAGTCTGTCTGCCAAGACAAACCTAGGAACTATATATGAACATAATTACAAAACACTTCACACAAATAAAATCAGATTTAAACAACTGGAAAAATGTCAATTGCTCATGGGTAGACTGAGATAACATAATAAAAATGACAATTCTACTTAAATTTTAATGCTTGTCTTGAGGCTTGCTATTGAAAATCATTTTTTTTTTTGGTTCATCTCTAGTCTTCTTCATATGAAAGTTTGAAATCCTTCGATTTCATTGAAAAATAATTTTTTTCAGTTTTTCTAAGTAGGTGATTCTTGGTTCTAGTCCTAGTTCCTTTGCTTTCTGGAATATTACTTTCTATGATCATAATAGCTGCTAAGTCTTACCCATTTCTGACTGTGACTCCTGGATATTGGAATTGTTTCTTCCTGGCTGCTTGCAACATTTTTTTCCTCAACCTGATTGTTTTGAAATTTGTCTATAATGTTCTTTGGAATTTTCATTTTGGGATATTAGTAGATTCTTTCAATGTCTTTTTTGTCGTCTGGTTCTAGGCTATCAGGACAGTTTTCTTTTATAATTTTTTGAAGTATGATATCCAATTCCTCCTTTTAATAATGGCTTTCAAAGATTCTTACATTGTGTCTCCTGGATCTCTTTTCCAGATCAATTGTTTTTCCAGAGAGGTAGCTTACATTTTTTTTTCTATTTTTTCATTCTTTTGATTTTGTTTAATTGATTCTTGATGTCTCATAGAATCATTAGCTTCCATTTGTCCAATTCTAATTTTTAAGGAGTATTTTCCTCAGTTAGCTTTTGTATTTTCTTTTCCATTTGGTTAATTCTACTTTTTAAGGAATTGTTTTCTTTTTGCAAGCTGTTGATTCTTTTTTCATAATTTTCTTGTGTCACTCATTTCTTTTTCCAATTTTTCTTCTAAAAATCTTTGATTTTTAAATTACTTTTTGAGCTCTTCCTTGAGTTTTTTTTTCTATTCTGGAGAACAATTCCTCCTTGTTTTGGGGGCTTTGCCTACAGATGTTTTGACATTGTTGTCCTATTCTGTGTTTGTGTCTTGATCTTCCTTGTCACCATAATAATCTTCTTTGGTTAGATTCTTTTTCTTGTTGTTGTTGTTTTTTACTGATCTTTTCCCAGTCTTTCCCCTTATTTTAAAATTTTACTTCTGCTCCTGGGTGGGAAGGGGAACTCCCAAGCTCCTTGCCTGAGGGTGCAGGTTCTTTCTGTTTACTTGATGTTACATTGGTATTTCCTTGAGGCTCCCCAACTTTTAGGAGGGGAGTTGTGTCTGGTGCTGTGCTGAGGTCTGCAGTAGGGAGTGGTTGGAAGTGTTGGAGATTATAGGAGTCTGGCAGCTTACCTGGTGCTAATTTGAAACTCATGGTCGGGTGAGAGGGTCAGTCCTAGTGCTGAGTACCATGGAAGGGGGAGTGACCTGGCACTGCCTTCTGCTCATATAGGGCACCTGCCTGTTTGTGTGACTAATCCAGGCATTAATATCTGCCTATTTGCCTGGAGCTATACTGAAGCCTATGATAGGTCTCCCTGCCTGTTTACTTGATATGCTGAGATGTTTGGATGGATAGGAGATATTCCAGTACTGGTGTTTGCCTCTTACCTACTATGCTGAGATAAATTGGAGATCCAGATTTTGGCATTTGCCAGGTCACTGGCTTCTGCCCATATGGGGGGTATGGGCACTGGTATCTGCCTATTTGTCTGACTAATCTAGGCATTAATGTCTCCTCTTAGTTTTCTGAGTCTGGGCTTTCTGCTGGCTTGCCTGGATGCTTCCTATCTTGGACTGCACTCTCCTTTTACCTGAGTGAGATATGCCTTTCCTGACCTTCCAAATTTCTTGGGCTAGAAAATTATTTCATCTGGTCATTTTTCTGATTCTGGTGTTCCAGGATTCCTTTCTGGACTTTTTTTAATGGCTATTTGGAGGTGCATACAGAATATTTAAGGTAATTTCCTGCTTACTCTGATAACTTGGCTCCTGGAAATCTCCAATATAATTCTTTTTGTTTTTTAAAAATATTTCTTTTGTCTCTTTAAGCATCAAATTCTTTCATGTTAATGGATCAGATATTAAGACTAATTGTACATAACATCACATTAATTTAGAAAACCAAGAAAAAATGCAACAATGGAAATCAGTTGATACAGATAATAATTGAATTATAAAAAGTAAGTATTCCTACTTGGGCCAAGTGTTAACTGTCATGGTGCTGCTATCCATTGGCCAATTATTCAACTAAAGGACATAGTTTATATAATAGAAAGGGGAGGAAGTATTTTCCTACCCAATTTCCTCAGGGAATACTCCAACCTCAATCTTTATTCTATTTATTTACAACTACACATTTATACACCTCACATTTATACACATTCTTAATGTGGACAAGGACCCAATCTGGGGGAAGATTGTCTAGTTTTCTTTCAATGTGTAATTCATCTTCTGAAGTTGTAGAGGTCCACGATAAAGTTCTCAGGAAGTTTAAAGGAGGCTGGACTTGAGAACAATGTTGGAATCAGTGATTAATAAGAGGCCCCCAGTTTGTAATGGAGATCTGGATAATGAGAGGTACAGAAAATCTCATCAACTTTTAGAGGACAGGTAAGACAGCTCCAGATCCTGAGCAACATGCAAAGTACATAATGCTTGGAGGTTTACTCTTTTTGTATGGATAGTCTAATCCATCTTATATTACATGTGTTCTTGTAATGGTTTAAGCAGATAAAGCTAGATGGGGAGATACAGCAATCTTTCGATGAGGGTTGGAACTGATGTATTTTGGAAGGCATGATTAGGGAGCTATAGTCACATTCACTCAAGATAGTGTGAGGAAAATAGAAGACTGATAGGATAGGGAGAAAGATAGGACAGACACTGGATCTGTGATTTCACTGGTAAGGGGAGTTCTCAGTTGAAGAAACTCTTATCTATCCATGTAGATTTGAACCTTTTCTGCCATCAGTTTATAATCTTAGAGATAATTTTAGAGAACTGAGAGATTAAGGAACACACAGTCATTTGTGTGAATTCAGAAGAGGTCTTTCTTACTCCAAAGCCTGCTCCTAGTGATTTCGAATTCAGATAAAAATGAGATCTCTGCAGGCTGAATTTTATTTAGAAAATCACAAATGAATTCCTTCTATATTATGTTGTACTTTTATTTAGTGTGTTAAATATTTCTCAATTACATTTTAATCTGGTTCCGACCATATTCAGTTAGGATGCTAATTTGATATCTCTGGACACCATGCTTACTCCCTTCATAGTTAGCAAGTTTTAAAACAAACTTGTATGGTCCAGTCATTATGGACCATTAGTCAAGTCATATATATATCATAACATGACTTCAGACACTTACTAGCTATGTGACTCTTGGCAAGTCATTTAATTCTGTTTGCCTCAGTTTCTCATTCATAAAATGAGCTGGAGGAAGAAATGGCAAACACACCTCAGTATCTTTGCCAGGAAAAGCCCAACTGGGGTCACAAAGAGTCAGACATAAATGAAAAACCACAAAATTATAATCCTCAGCACCACCACCACCACCACCATCACCACAACTACTACTAGTTATAAAATATAGTTATAGATTATTTAGCCATAGTTAAGATCCTGGGATGTTTTCTTCTTGGATAATAGAGGGTTCACTTTTCAAGAGTATGAGCTAGCCCCAGAGTCTTTTTCAGGGAATTCTTGAATTCATTATTTCTCAGACAATAGATCAGAGGATTCACAATTGGAGTCACAACAGTATATATGACTGAAATCAGTTTGTTGGAACTCCTTTGGTCAATGGCCTGGGGACGGACATACATGAAGATCAAGGCTGTATAGAAAATGATCACAACGATGAGATGAGAAGCACATGTAGAGAAGGCTTTCCAGCGGCCTGTGGAGGATGGGATCCGGATGACAGTTGAAGAGATGTAGCCATATGACAGCATGGTAGAAATGAGTGGGAACACCAGTATGATAAACCCCAGGATGAAGTCTACAAGTTCTGCTGTTGAGAAGTCTGTGCAAGCTAGTTTAAGGATAGGGGAGACATCACAAAAAAAGTGGTTAATGACACTAGACCCACAGAATGTGGCATGAGAGATAAAGTAGACCTTGATCACAGAGATGATGAAGGCAGTTGCATAGGAAAAGGCCACCAGCTGTACACATAGCCTTGTAGTCATGATTACTCCATACCGGAGTGGATAACAGATGGCTACATAGCGGTCATAGGCCATGGAGGCCAGAAGGACACACTCAGTGCAGACCAGAGAAATGAAGAAATACAGCTGAATCATGCATCCAACAAATGAAATGCTTTTTTGCTGAAAGAGAAAACCACTCAGCATCTTGGGAATAATGTCAGAGACATACCAAACTTCCAGGAATGACATATTGCCCAAGAAATAGTACATGGGCTTATGAAGGGAATTGTTGACCCAGATAATGAAGATGATAATGAAGTTCTCTAAGAAGACAAAGAGATAAACAAAAAGGAAGAGAAGAAAAAGGAGATGCTGGAGCCGTGGAGATGTGGGGAAGCCTAGGAGAATGAATTCACTGATGTGGCTGATGTTCTTTCCTCTCATTCTGCTTCACTTGAGGGTTCCAGATCTGGAAAATAAAAATTGTTATAGACAAAGTAGAATCCCCAGAAAAGAGTGTCAAGGAGAAGCCTCTGGTGTTTTGTTTTTGTTATCAAAGTTCAAATACGTGGGTGATATGATCATGTGGGAAGAACTTCCCCATACAAAGATTTCCTTTTTTATTGGTAGATGATATTCTTGTTTTCAGTAATGTATGCCATTACTATTTCAATTCACCACCAAAAGATGCTGTATTTTAGTTTGTTTTTCAGTGGATCCCAGAATTTCAAGAGCAAAAGATCCAAATCTCCAAAATAGTTAAACACTCTACAGGAAATATATGTCTGAGAAAATGTTTGTAGCAAGTGGTCTGGGTCCCATTATAGCATGCAAAATTTTTCAGATAAATATTTTTAAATTTTATTTTTAATTTATGTAATAAAAGAAGCATTTCTATAACATAATATAATTAAAAAGATGATTGTACATGAAACTGCAAATTTACTATGTGCAACTTGTTTTTCCTTTCAAATATACAACAAAATTATCATATAAATTTCCTTTTTTTTCCCTTTTGGTTCTTTCTAACCTCCACCCCTATCCTCTGGGCCCTAGAAATGGCTACCATTAGATATAAATAGGTATACACACACACATATATATATATATGTATGAGTGTATTTATCTATATATGCACAATATATTTATATGTAAAATTATTTTATTTATACTTCTACTTATCAGTACTTTATCTGAATGCAGATAGTATCTTCCTTCAGAGGTCTTTTGTAGTTAATTGGATTTTTACATTAGTCTACATGACTTAGTTACTCAAAGTCATTCTTAAAATGGTATTGCTGTAACTATATACAATGGTTTCTTGGTTCTGCTCATTTTGCTCTTCATTATTTTGAGCAAGTCTTTACATGTTTTTCAAAAATCATTGAGCTCATTATTTCTTATACACAGTAGCATTCTATCACAATCATATATCACAACTTGTTTAGTCATTTCCTAATTGATAGGCATCTCAGCAATTTCCAGTTCTTTGCCACCACAAAGACAACTAGTATGAACATTTTAGAACATAAAGGTTCTTTTTTTTCCCCCTTAAGCATCTTTGGAAATAGACCAAATAGTAGTTATTTCTGGGTCAAAGGGTAAAGGTAACAATGACTCTTTGGGCATAATTCCAGATAGCTCTCCAAAATGGTTGTATCATTTTACACTTCTACTAATAAATAAATTAATGTTCTAATTTTTTCAAATTTTTGCCATCATTTATCACCTTCACCTTCTATCATTTTAGATAATCTGGTAAGTGCCAAATGATATCTCAAGATTGTTTTTTACCCACATTTCTCTAGTTGATAATGATTTAGAGCATTTTTTCTCTATGCCTGTTCATATCCTTTGACTGTATATCAATTGGGGAATAATTTGGGTTCTTATAGATTTGACAGAGTTCTTAACATATTTTAGATATGAGACCTTTATCTGATAAACTATATAAATTTCTCCCCAATTTTTTTTTGCTTTCTTTCAAATCTTGGCTATATTTGTTTTATTTGTAGAACCTCATTTTTAACTTAGTGGAATTGAAATTGCCCATTTTATGCTTGATTTTGCTTTCTATCTTATGGATATTTCTTATAGCACAGTAGCATTCTATCACAATCATATATCACAAATTGTTTAATCACTCCCTAATTGATAGGCATTTCAGCAATTTCCAGTTCTTTGCCACCACAAAGTCTGATAAATAAAATATTCCATGTTCTTCTAATTTTCTGGTAAATATTTTTAATATCTAGGTCATATATTCATTTTTTATAAAGCTTTTTATTTTCAAAACATATGCATGGGTAATTTGACAACATTGGCCCTTGCATAGTCTTGTTTTTCATATTTTCTCCTTCTTTCCCCAACCCCTCTGCTAGATGGCAAGTAATTCAATATATGTTAAACATGTTAAATCCAATATGTGTAAACATATTTATACACTTCTCTTGCTGCACAAGAGAAATCACATTAAAAAGAAAGTAAATGAGTAAGAAAACAAAATGTAAGCGGACAACAACAAAAAGAGTGAGAATGTTATGTTGTGATTCACATTCAGTTCCCACAGTTCTCTCTCTGGGAGTAGATGGTTTTCTTCATCACAAGATCATTGGAACTGGCGTCAATCATCTCATTGTTGGAAAGAATCACGTTCATCAGAATTGATCATTATATAGTCTTGTTGTTGCTGTGTATAATGATCTCCTGGTTCTGCTGATTTCACCTAACATCAGTTCATGCAAGTCTCTCTAGGCCTCTCTGAAATCGTCCTGCTGGTCATTTCTTGCAGAACAATAATATTCCATAACATTCATATACCATAATTTATTCAGCCACTCTCCAAGTGATGGGCATCCCTTCAGTTTCCAGTTTTTAGCCACTACAAAAAGGGCTGCCACAAACACTTTTGCACATGTGGGTCCCTTTCCTTCCTTTAAGATCTCTTTGGGATATAAGCCCAATAGAAACACTGCTGGGTCAAAGGGTATGCACAGTTTGATAACTCTTTGAGCATAGTTCCAAATTGCTCTCCAGAATGGTTGGATCTGTTTACAGTTCTCCCAACAATGTATCAGTGTCCCAGTTTTCCCACATCATCTCCAACATTCATTCTTGTCTTTTCCTGTCATCTTACCCAATCTGACAGGTGTGTAGTGGTATCTCACAGTTGTCTTAATTTGCATTTCTCTGATCAATAGTGATTTAGAGCACCTTCTCATATGATTAGAAATAGTTTTAATTTCTTCATCTGAAAATTGTCTGTTCATATCCTTTGACCATTTTTCAAATGGAGAATGGCTTGGGTTCTAATAAATTTGAGTCAATTCTCTATATGTTTTCTAAATGAGGCCTTTATCAGAACCTTTAAATGTAAAAATGAATTCCCAATATGTTGCTTCCCTTCTGTTCTTGTCTACATTAGTTTTGTTTGTACAAAACCTTTTTAACTTAATATAATCAAAATTATCTATTTGGTGTTCAATTATGAGTTCCAGTTCTTCTTTGGGCACAAATTCCTTCCTTCTCCACAGATCATGTATTCATTTTGACCTTATCTTGGTAAATGGTATGAGATATTGGTCCATGCTCATTTTCTGCCAAATTGCCTTCCAGTTTTCCCCCAATTTTTTTTTACCAAATAATTAATTCTTATCCCCAAATCTTAAGTCTTTACATTCTTCAAATACAAAGTTGTTTTATTTGCTGCCATAATTGTCTACTCTATTCCATTGATCTAGTTTTCTTTCTTAGACAGTACTATCTTGATAAATACTGCCTTATAATACAGTTTAAGATCTGGTACCACTAAATCATCTTCTTTCATACTTTTTTTGATTATTTAATTTGATATCCTTAACTTTTTATTTTTTCAAGTGAATTTTATTAGATTTTTTTAGTTCAGTAAAATAATTTTTCATAATTTAATTGGGATATTTCAATTAGTTTGGGTAAAATTGGCATTTTATAGATATTTTTTCCTAGACAGATGGAATACTTCCAGAGTTAGTGGTACTTTGAAAGTTCTTTATGGATATATCCCTTGGATAGTTCCAAAAGACTGGGCAAAAGTATTTCTTACTTACCTAGCCCATTTTTTGGGAACTGGTTGCATGTGATGAAAGGTAGTACTCCATCAAGGTAGAGATGGAGCCAACCTTGGACTAGTCTTTTTGTTGATTCCAGAAGATACAACTGGGAGCAATAAGTAGGAATCACAGAGAAACATATTTAGGCTTGAAGTAGGAAAATATTTCTTAGTAATTAGAATAGGATCAAGGAGGCAATGAGGCATGTTGGAAAGTAGTGCCTTCCCTCTTCCTGAAGGTATTCAAATGTAGGCGAGGTGATCACTTGTTGGGTATGTTGTGGTTAGGTAGAGTTTGTGAAAAATGCATATGATAGCACTTCCAATTTTAAAAATATAGATTGGTTTTGGAATCTGAGACTCCAAGGTTTGAATATTATCTCTACTCTTTCTATCTGTAAGATTTAGGGCAAATCATCTCTTTAGGTTTGTTTTGCTCATTCAAAAAACATCTCTTCCAGCTGTAAATTATTTATGATCTTATGACTAGTATGCCAGTTATTACAGACATTTTTACATAGCCCCCTAATTTTCTGCTATGAAGTTTGCCTCATAATCCAGGTTGTGACCAGTTGGATATCAGTTCCTTGTTGGGAAAAACATTTATTTTATTCTTTGAATCCTAGTGTCTGCTATACTGCTTGGCATATAATAGATGCTTAATAAATACTTATTAAATATAATATAGTTAACCTACTTTCCTCTGTGATCTTTAAGATTGAATTGACAGGAAATTAGATTAATTCAATAGTTTATGCCATATTTTACATAAAGTTTAAAATAGACGTTTTACTTGAAGGTCACATTACAAAAACATTAAAAGTGACACAACGGAAATAAAACTGTCACTTTGCAGGTGATATGATGATATATTTAGAGAATCCTAAAAAAATCACTCACAAACCTACTGGAAACAATTAATAGCTTTAGAAAACTTGCGTGTATATATATATATATATATATATATGTATATATATATATATACATATATATATATATACACCCTCACACAAATCATTAGCATTTCTCTATATTACTGACAAAGCCCATCATCAAGAGATAGAAAGAGAAATTCCATTTAAAATTACTGTAGACAAAATAAAATACTTGGGGATCTACCTGCCAAGACAAACCCAAGAACTATATGAACACAATTACAAAACACTTCTTACACAAATAAAGTCAGATCTAAATAACTGGAAAATTATCAGTTGCTCATGGATAAGCCATGACAATTTTGCCTAAATTGATCTACTTTTTTCAGTGCCATATCAATCAAACTGCCAAAAAATTATTATATAGAACTAGAAAAAATAATAACAAAATTCATGTGGAAGAACAAAAGGTCAAGAATATCAAGGGAATTAATGAAAAAATTACAAAGGATGGTGGCTTAGCAGTACCAAAAACTATATTATAAAGCAGCAGTCATCAAAACCATTTGGTAGTGACTAAGAAATAGAATGGTGGATCAGTGGAATAGACTAGATACACACAACACAATAAGCGAAATTTATAGTAATCTAGCATTTGATAAACCCTCAAACTCCAGCTTCTGGAATAAGAACTCACTATTTGACAAAAATTGCTGAGAAAACTGGAAAATAATGTCAGAAACTTCATAAACTTACATATCACACCCCATACCAAAATAAGGTTAAAATAGGTACATGATTTGGCCATAAAGCATGATATGACAAACAAATTAGATGCACAAGGGACAATCTTTGGAGAAGGGAAGAATTTATGACCAAAGAAGAACTAGAGAACACTATAAAAGGCAGAATAGACAATTTTGATTACATTAAATTAAAAAGGTTTTGCACAAACAAAACCAACAGAAACAAAATTAAAAGGGAAGTACAAAGCTGGGAAAAAATCTTTACAGACAGTGTTTCTGATAAAGATCTCATTTCTAAAATATATAAAGAACAGTGTCAAATTTGGAAGAATACAATTCATTCCCCAATTGATAAATGGTTAAAGGATATGAACAAATAATTTTCAGATGATGAAATTACAGCCATCTATAATTATATGAAAAGTTCTTTAAATCACTATTAATTAGAGAAATGCAAATTAAAACAACTCTGAGGTACCACTTCACACCTCTTAGATTGGCTATGATGACAGGAAAAGATGATAAATATTGGAGGGAATGTGGGAAAACTGGGACTAATGCATCGTTGGTAGAGTAGTGAAATGATCCAACCATTCTGGAAAGCATTCTGGAATTATGCCCAAAGGACTATAAAACTGTGCATACTCTTTGACCAGCAGTGCCATTACTAGGTCTGTATCCCAAGGAAATCTTAAAGGAGGAAAAAGGACCCACATGTGCAAAAAGGTTGTAGCAAAGAATTAGAAAATGAGTAGACGCCTGTCAGTTGGGGAATGATTGAACAATTTGTGGTACATGAAGATAATGGAATATTATTGTTCTATAAAAATGATGAACAAGCTGATTTTAGAAAGGCCTGGAAAGATTTACATGAACTGAACTGATGCTGAGCAAAACAAGCAGAATCAGGAATACTTTGTACATAACAGCAAAAATATGTGATGATCACCTATGAAGACAAGAGATAGAAATTTGATTCCTGGCTCTACCACATACTAGTCATATGACCTTGAGCAGGTAATTTAACTTCTTTGAATTTCAGGTTCCTCCTCTATTTATTGAAGGGGCTAGACTAGATGACCAATAAGTTCCCTTCCAGCTCTAAATGTGTGATTCTATTGTCTGTTGAGGGTCTAATACCTAAGATACGTAAGGAGCTAAATATATAAGACCAAGAGCCATTCTCCATAAATGGACAAAACATTTGATTGAACAATCCTCTGAAGAAAAATTACAAGTAATCAAAATCACATGAGCATAGTATAAGTGAATGAAGAACTGGACTAAGGCAGAAGGACATGGATTCAAGTTCTACCTCTGTTGATATTGACTGTGTGACCCTGGGTAAGTTATTTAACCTCTCAGTTACTGAGGCAACTCTCTGAGACTATGAGGTGTGAAGAATGTGCTTACTTACCTATACTGCCAGACCTCCCTCTTTTGGAGGTTTCCTATAAGTTGGAATCACAGATCTAGTTTCTATGAAAGACATAATGGCACAAGGGAAAGAGCATTGACTGGCTAAAAGACCTGAGTTCAAGTTGCACCTCTGATTCTTACCTATGTAACTTGGAAAAAGTAACTTAGCTTCTCTAGGACTCAGTTTTATTATCTGTAAAATGGAGAGGTTGTACTGGATAGCATCTAAGATGTCTTCCAGATTTCAAGCTCTGGTGCTCTAAGATATCAGAGGAGCTAATAGAGGGGGTGGTAGAGACACAGAATAGATCAGCAATGAGTCTATAGATCAAAATATCACAAATTTTGAGTTGGAAGGAACTTTGTAGATCATCTACTTCAACCTTCTCATTTTGCAGATGAGAAAACTGAGACCCAACAAAGTTGTTACTTGTCCAAACTCACATAAATAGTAAGCAATAGAGCCAAGATTTGAACATAAGTCTTCTGATTTTAAACATGGTCCTCTTTCTGTGTTATACAGAATTTCTCAAAAGTCATTCTTTCATCTCCCTTAATGACTTGTCTTCTCATATTTCCCTCATAAGTTTATTATTGTAAAACAGTGTTGTTTGGAATTGTTTGGAAGCAAAAGCTGTTCACCAACAAATGGATTAGAGACATCCCTCAAAGGGGATCTTATCCTACCCTTGTGTACACTGATCATAAAAATCTGGAGAACCTTCTGATTACTTGGCAGCTAAATATACTCCATATTTTATACTAGCCCTTATCTTAAATAGCTTTAACTCCATCTTAATTTGTTTCCCTGGAAATTACAGTCTATTAGTAGATACATTTTTTATAAAAACCGAAGTTTGGAAATCAAAAACATCAATAACTCCAGCAGCCCGTTTATAGGCCATATATTATTCAGTTATGAAGAACAAAACTAATAAGAGTTAATTTAGTAGTGGCGGGCTGCTAAAATACTTGGGTCCAATTATCTGCTCTGATTGAATAGGCACTTGCACAGAAAAAGGAAGAAAAAATTTTAGATGATTCCTTTGGTCCTTTAAAATATTTCAATACATTGAAAGATTATTTACATATAACTTTTCAATAAGTACTCACTCAACAAATACTTATGAAAAGCAACAATTTCACACAGTAGTTTATCACAATGATTGACCATTAAAGCTTAACAAAGGACTGCATACTAGATATTGTTTCCCCCACCAGACTGTGACTTTTTTGAGCACAGGAACAGTTTTTACATCTTTTTTGACCTGCTGAAGAATTTCTATAACCAAATTAATGAAATAAACATAAAGGTAATAAATTGTGAAAACATTTGTGAAAAATATGACATTAAAAACTTGAAGGTACTTAAATTTAAAATATATGAGGAACTGTTAATGGATATCTGTTATAAACAATAAATGGTTGAAGAAGATGACCAATTTCTAAATGAGAAAACATTAATACTCACTTTAAAATGCTCAAGTTTACTAAAGCAAAGACACATATACATTTAAATAGTTCTCAGGTACTGCATCACACCCTTAATCTTGGAAAAAATGATTAAAAGTAATGAAACTCAATGTTGGTGAGGCTGTGGAGAAACTGGTATCACTGGTCTTATTGAAAACGTGTAGAAATTTTTGTTCATCAAACTGGCTATACTCAGGAAAGGTAACAAAAAAATAATCATACCCTTTAACCTAGAAATTTCATTATTGGAAATATATGTGAAGAATATTAACAAAGACAGACAAAAAGAACAATTCAAAGATTTTCTATAGAATCATTATATTCAATGAAAAACAAAAACAGAAGACATATAACAACAAAACTGGAAGCAATCTAAATGTTTAACATTATTGCATAATAATGACTATGCAAATTATGTCACATTAATATAATGGAATAAAAAATTTCACGAAAAATGAGAACTATAAGGAATACAAGGAATCTGAAAAAGTTAGCAAAATAATGTAAAGCAAAAAAAGAAGCAGCAGCAAAACTGGAATAATAGAACATACCTTAATTATTATATATTTATATAAAAGGATATATGTGTATATGTATATATATATGTGTACATACACATATAAAAAGAAAAGCAAATGAGAAAGACTGGACAAAAGTAACAAAGCAGATCTAGAGGTTATCATTGATATATTTATGCATCGAAATTAATTGATTTAACTCTAGACAGGTGTCACAAAAAATCCTTAAGAGCCTAAAAATGCACTAAAACTTATAGTTTAATAGTTCTTTAGCACTACTTCTTTATTGTTATTTTCTAAGTGGCTATGTTGATATTCAGTAATATTTTAAATAACCATTTAATTAAGATGTAATATTGGAAAATATTTGCTTTGTGAAGAGGTAAAGCAGGGATAATAAAGCTCACTTTTTTTTGGGAAAAGGAAACACATATATAAAAGAAAGTCACAAGAATAAGTAATAGAGAATAAATACAAAAGCATGGCATGGTCTTAGCATGAACTGAGGTAGTACAGTGGATTGAGGGCCAGGCCAAGAGTCAGGAGGGCTTATCTTCTTGAATTAAAATCTGGCCTCAAATGCTTTCTAGCTGACCCCTGAGCAGGTAAACCACATTAGTATCTTTTGCAGAATGCCTCAAATGGGGATAAAGAAAAATCAGATATAAGTGATCAAATAGCAATAGACTGGCAAAGAATCCTTAAGAAGAAATAGAAGGCTTTGTTTTTCTTTTTAAACAAAAAAAAAACCTCATATTGGATAAAATTGAGGATCAGAGAAAAGATAGGTTTGTTGCTTATTGAAGAAGTGCTATCATAATGGGTGATGGTGATAAAGTCAAACTAATAAACTTATTTTGTTGCTGTATTCTTTCCTAAGTTAAATAATCTTTTTTTGGTATAATAAAAGATAAAATAATGACTAAAATGCTCAATAGGAAGCAGAAATCCAAAATAAGTAATAAAAGTGGAAAGAGCATTGGAATTAGAATGAAAAGAACAAGATCTAGATCTTGGTTCTGCTACTATTTGACTGTTGTTCAGCCGTGTCCAGATTTGTGACTTCATTTGGGGTTTTCTTGGCAAAGACACTGGAGTGGTTTGCCATTTCCTTCTACAACTTATTTTGCAGTTGAAGAAAGTGAGGCAAACAGGGTTAAATGACTCGCCCAGGGTCATACAGTTAATAAGTATCCAAGGCCAGATTTGAATTCAGGAAGATGAGTTTCTGACTCTAAGTCCAGTACTTTTATCTACTGCATTACATTTAAACTCTTTCTCTAAGTCTCAGTTTTCACCTCTGTAAAATAAATATAAAAATGTGACACTAGCCTCATAGGTTTATTGTGAGGTAAAAAACAAAAAAAAAACAATTTTAACTTCTACATAAATATAAAAATTACCTTACAACTGAATATTCATAGAATAGCTAATGAGCTGAACAGGGGGAGATTCTGCTCAAAACCACTATCAGATAGATTTCTATTGGTGATTCGGTTGGCTATGTTCTTGCCTAAAAACCTGATCCATTCTTTGCTGTTCCTTTCTCTGACTTTGAATTCCTGTGCTCTTGAGTTCACCATTAATTTTGTGTCCAATCCCCCCATTATTTTTATGATAGGACTCCAGATGTCATCCCACTCTAAATTGTTCCTTTTTCAAGGGTTCTCTTTTGAGTTCTTGAGTCTGAATAGTGTGGCTTAATAAGGAGGACCTGACAGAAAGCACAAGATAAAGTCTTTTCTTTCAACATGCTTCCAATCTATTTGGAAGAACTGGGTTCAGAAAAAAATAATTTAAGACAAATAACAGAAAGCATATCTTAGATTATATTTGTGTTGTTACACAACAACAGTAACAGCAAAAAACAACTAACATTTATGTGGTGCCTGTTATCTGCTAGTCACTGTGGTAAGTGATTTACAAATATTGTCTCATTTGATTTTTACAATAACTTGGGGCAGTAGGTGTTGTCACTATCCCCATTTTACAAATGAGGAAACTGAGGCAAACAGAGATTAAAACTTACCAAACTCATACAGCTAGTAAATGTCTGAGGCTAGATTTTAACTCGGGTCTTTCTGGCTCCAGATCCAGAATTTTATCCAAAGCACTACCACCTGCTTACAAAAGCTGAGCTTTTCACTCTCTGGGTGCAGCAAGAAAGAATTCTAGCTAGGAAGAACAGCAGCAAGAAATTTTACGTGAAACCTATTTTGCAAAGGAAGGCACAGCTATGATTTTGCCATCACCATTGACTCAGTTTGAATAAGTAAGATTTTATCCTTTGGACATAAATATCTGTGCAACAAAACATTAAGTAAGCTTAGGACCTTGTTATGAACAATGAGTTCAATATTTACACAGTGTGATGAATTTTCCAATCATATTTTCATTTTCACCTGAACAATAAATGACTTTTACTTTAATTTGAGGAGAGTACTTTGGCTGAAACAGAAGTATAACCAGTCTTAAAAATGAAAAATAATTTAAGAATTTTTTCTGGTCACTGATTGACCAGTGGAAGTGGAATTACCTGAACCATTTGTTCAAGTGTGTGTAATTGTGGGAAATTGAATGAACTTCTAATAGAGCAGGCAGGCAAGAAGAAGTAGTCTGCTGAAAGGTTTTGTAGTTAGAACTCAGAATGAATTAGGAATTCAGTTGCTCTAGCTGAAAGGTTTACAATCTTAAACTTGGTCTGCAACTTTCCATGATCCCTTTCCACAAGACTGGCCCCACTTTTAGACAGGGCCTAAATAAGTAGTTGCTCCTTATATCTATGTAGAATATGGCCAATCTGAATTCTATATGATAAAGTTCAATATTTAAAGATTTTTTTTGCCAATTATTCCCTCTTTTTTCCTTCCAATCACAGTAGGAGAGGTAGAGGTCTTGATGGTAAAAGCTAAATATACACTCATTCTTTTCCAGGTTAGACTCTCTCTCTTCCAGTCAATCCTTCAATGTTAAGTAAGAGCAAAATCTCTAATCAATCGACTAATCAGCTTCTGTAATTCAAATGCTTAAGATCATAGATACAGAGCTGAAAGGGACATTTGCCCGAAGTCATGCAGGTAGTAAGTGACAGTGCTCCCTCTTAGTCTGACTTCATCCTTTCTTCCTAGACTTATTATCACTCTTCTTCCTCTACTTTACATTTCAACATCACAAGACTAATTGCCATTCCATCCCTGGTACTTATAATTTTCTATAGGCTGTGCCTCATTCTTGGAATGCCTCCTTTCTCCTCTTCACCTCTTAGAATTCCTATTTTACTTCAAGGTACAGATTATGTGTCCCCCTGCTATAGAAAATTGTCACTAGTACTTTCTCTATCCTCAAATTATCCTTTATTTATTTATCTCATTACATATTTTATCTTTTAATTGAATATAAATTTTTTGAAGCAGGGGTTATTTCTCACCTTTGCTTTTATATTTTCATTACCTAGTTAATACCTTTCATAGATTAGGCACTGATAAATTCTTATTGAATTAATTCGGACTGAATCTTCAGTTCCTGAAATTTGTTGAAGGTAAATTGTTCAAGAAACTTTGATATGCTTGAGGAAAAAGGCAAATGCCATAGGGTTAGGGAGAGAAATTCTGTCATCTGCCTATTGTATCCTTGTCTTTTAGTATAAATATCTTCCATGTAATACATTTATTGCAGACTGCCTGTACACCAGATTAAATATATATTTATTTAATTACAAATATATTTAAAATTAAATATAAATATATTTGAAATTGAACACATATTTAAGCATAAT
Organism: Myrmecobius fasciatus; assembly: GCA_023553655.1. Classification (NCBI taxonomy): domain Eukaryota; kingdom Metazoa; phylum Chordata; class Mammalia; order Dasyuromorphia; family Myrmecobiidae; genus Myrmecobius; species Myrmecobius fasciatus. The sequence goes on from JAJPUD010014601.1 coordinate 40,030, forward strand.
ATATTTAAACATAAATATACATTTCATAGGTTATATATAAACACATGCTACTTATATTTCTTGCTTTCTTTCTTCTTTCCTTCCTTGCTTCCTTCCTTCCTTCCTTCCTTCTTCCTTCCTTCTTCCTTCCTTCCTTCCTCCCTCCCTTCTTCCCTCCCTCCCTCCCTCCCTTCCTTCCTTCCTTCCTTCCTTCCTTCCTTCCTTCCTTCCTTCCT
>JAJPUD010014602.1:14090-25392 GCA_023553655.1 Myrmecobius fasciatus
CCAAGGGCCCCCAGCCCTGATCCAAGGGCCCCCAGCCCCTGGTCCAAGGGCCCCCAGACCTGGTTCTCTGTTTAAGGGCCCTCCCGGTTCTGACACCCCCTTTTCTAAGGGCCCTCTCAGCCCCGACATCCCCTGTTCTAGAACAGCCATCCCCTCTCCTCTCCCCTCTGGTCTCTGTCTCCTTGCTCCCTGACTCCTGGGCCCCAGACCACCCAGGCAGAGGCAGCTGGTGGGGGCTGAGCCCTGACCCACATCTCCCTGCTCCTTCCCACCCCTCAGGCCTCAGCTTACCTGAAACAGAACAAGTACCAGCAGGCAGAAGATCTCTACAAGGAGATTCTCAGCGGACAGGAGCTCCCGGCCCCCCTGGGTGAGCCTCCCCACCCCTCTGGGCCCCCAAGCTCAGCTTCTGGGCCTCCTGTTCCCTTGTGAGCCTCTGCTTTCTTCTCTCCCAGTGAATCCCGGCATCGGAGCCTCTGGGGACAAGGAGCCTCAGGTAAGAAGAGCCCCAGGGGCACCCACCATTGTATACAGGTACAGTGGGACACATCTACACTGAGAGTCAGAGGACCTGGGTTCAAATCCTGACCCCGAGCCTCAGTTTTCCCCCTCTGTAAAAATGACAGGGAAGGACTGGATGTGTCCTCTGAGGTCCATTTGGGCTCTGAAAGGCCACGGGGTCTGGGGGCTCGAGCTGGGAGGGTCACTGCCCGCCTGGCGTTTAGGTCCTGCGACGGAGCACCTCCTTTTCCAAGCTCCGGGAGTCAATCCGCCGCGGGAGTGAGAAGCTGGTGTCCCGTCTGCGGGGCGACGGATCCTCTGGGTGAGTCCCCAGGACTGTGCAACCTGGCGTTCGAGACCTGCCCCCACCACCCTTTCCACCCCGCAGACCACCCCTCCAGACTCTTCCTTTCCTAGAACCTCTAGAACCCCTTCCCCCCCCACCCCTTCCGTCGGAGACCTTTGGATTCAGAACGCAGATGGGGTTCCGGTTCTTCCCGGATCACTCCTCCCCCCCCCCACCACACCCTTTAACTCCTCCCTCCTCCTGGTCAGGGGCCTCTCTTCTCTAAGAAACCCCCACCCCTCAAAAGCGCTTGATTGTCTCCTGAGCTTCCTTCCCCTGACCCTTTGGACCCTTTGGTGTTCCTGGTCAGGGAGTGGGGGCCGGAGGAAGGGGATCACACGTGAGAGGAGCCCGGCCTTCTGTCCCTGACTCTGGGTGTGGCCAATGGCTGCCCCGGGAGGGAGGGAGTTCCCCAGCCCCGGAGGTATTCCAGCCTTGGCTCTCAATCTGCCATCTTTGAGGGCCTCAGTTTCCCCATATGTCAGTGGAAGGCGTTGGAGCCTTCCCATCTCAATCTGCCATCATGGGATGCTCCCAGTGATTCTGTGAAGGGGGGACCCAGATTGTCCAAAAACAGCCTTGAGATTTCGGCAGCAAGGGCAGTGACCCTGATAGCCCCCAGGCCCAGGAGAGCATCCTTGGCGCCATGCTTTGGGAAGGGAACTGGAGTTAACCAACCAACAAGCATCTATAAAATACCTACTGTGCATCAAGCAGGATAATGGGGCCCCTCCCTCAAGGGGCTTTTGTTCTGGGGGGCGGAGACAGCATTACATAGATATTGACAAAATTAATAGGAAGTAATGGGGGTGGAGAGAAGGGAGAGACCCTGGTGGGAGAGGAGGGGGAGCTGCAATCAGGAAGGCTTCCTGGAGAAGGCTCAGTTTCCTCTTGAAAAACTAGGATTCTAAGGACTGAAGATGAGGAGGAACAAGCATGAGGGACAGCCATGACGAAGGCTGGGAGCCTGAGATGGGCTCTGAGTGTGAGGGACACGAGGGATAGAGCCAGTGTGAAGCAATGAGGCAAAATGCACCATGGTGGCAGGGGTGGGAGTGAGATCTGCCACTGAGCATTTATTGAGCACTTACTGTGTACCAGGCTCTATAGAAGGGGTCTGGACAAGACTTAGCCACAGAGTGAATACAAGGAGGCTGTGAGGGGGAAGTCAAAGATGGCCTAGGTGAGTGGGAGGACATTGACAGGGAACTTGAAGAGCTGGAAGCTTGTGGGGACCAGAGAAAAACCCTGGGGACAGGACCAGGGAGGAGCAGCATAGCCAGCTCCAGTACCTGAAAGGTGATCTGGGCAGCAGGTATCCCTGAGCAAGAAGGAGCTCCCTGTGGTGGAGGGAGCTTGTCTGTGGGGAGGGAACTTCTGCCCCAGGCTGAGGGCGGGAGCTCTCCATGGTCCCTGGGGCTCCCAGAGTCTGACACGTCCGAGGTGCCCTGGGAAAGGAAGCGGCTCCATCCTTGGATGCCCAATGAAGCCTGGGTCTGGGGAGTGATCATGGAGCTCTCAGGATGTCCCGGAAAAGGGGAGTCGGACACATTGTGGGGGGCCGGGCATGGGACAGTGCCCAGCTAAGGAGGGCGGGAAGATGGGAGGGGCTTGATGGAACTGGAGAGAGCTGGGGAACTTCCCAGGAACTGGTCCTTCAGTGGAAGCAGGAGACCATGCACAGCCCTTTGGAGAGACTCCTAAATGAGGGAAGGGCAGGATGGAGAGAAAAGGAAAGATTTGCTCCCCCTGGGATGGGGAAGGAGCTTCAGTGACCTCGATTAACAAAGGAGGAAACTGAGACCAAAGAAAGCTGGCTCACAAATCATAGAGGAGGCTGCCGATTGGAGCCCAGGGAAAGGCTCTGTCCCAGGTGGTACAAATCCTATATAAGGCTCCAAGGTAAAACCTGAACTCGGACCTTAGAAGGTAAAATCTGAACTCAGATCTTAGGACCCTCTGCTTTTGGGGGGAGGGATAGTATTTTTATGATGATTGTAGCCCTGGTGAAAGGATTTGTACAAATCCTATATAAGGCTCCAAGGTAAAATCTGAACTCGGACCTTTGGCCCTCTACTTTTTGGGGGGAGGGATAATTTTTTTTTAATTTTTTCTGGTTATACATGTATATTAACTTTTAAAAAACACACTGATGATTCTAGCCCTGGTGAAAGGCTCTGCCCAAGGTGGTACAAATCCTATATAAGGCTCCAAAGTGAAATTTGAACTTGGACTTTAGGACCCTCTACTTTTGGGGGGAGGGATAGTATTTTTATTAATTTTTTTCTGGTTATACATGTATATTAACTTTTTAAAAATATACTTGTCTTGGGAGAGAAAAATCAGAACAAAAGGGAAAAACCATGAGAGAGAGAAAAAAACAAAACAAAACAAAAAACAAAACAAACAAGATAGTATGTGTTGATTTGTGTTGAATCTCCAGGACCCTCTCCTTTTGGACTGTGCCTCTGGAGCCCGAGAGGTGCTGGGAGCAGGGAGGAGCCAGAGGGAGCATGGGATGAGCCTTGGTGTGGGAGTGCTCCCCTCCCCTTCTCCTAGCTGGGAGAGAGAAGGGGGTGCAAGGCCCGGCCTGGCCGGCTGTGGGAGCCCAGCCCTCTTAGAGAGGATTAAAGGATTCTGTGGGGGGAGGGGAAGTCACAGGGGAGCTAAGAGCTGGAACCCAGCCCGGGGCTGAGGCAGGTAGTGAGCTCGGAGCCTCCTGCCGGTTTCAGGCAGAGCTGGGAAAGACATTGAAAAGGAACGGCCCCGTTTCAATAAGGACTGAAGTTTATCAAGCACCATCTCATCTGTCAATCAGCATTTATTAAGTGCCTTCTGTATGCTGAGTGCTGGGAGACAGAGGAAGGTGAAAAAGGCCCTGACCTCAGAGGCTCCATGGGAGACGGCCTGCAAACAAAATGTCCCTGCTCCTGGCTCCTAGCAGGCAGGCAGGGCCCGGGCATCGGGCAGCCCCTCTCCTGCTCCAGGAGCAGCTTGGGCAATGGAGGTCTCTGGCAGGGATGCGGGAGGGTGACCAAACCTAGGTCATCTTGCCCTTAGGGACCCTTGGTGTTGGAGGAGTGATGGATTAAGATGGAGCCATCCGGAGAGAGACAGACAGACAGATAGAGACTCAGATGGAGAGAGACACACAGAGACAGAGATAGAGATGGAGAGAGACAGAGACTCAGATGGAGAGAAACAGACACAGAGACAGAGATGGAGAGAGACGAGAGACAGAGAGGGAGTGGGGGATAAGGAGAGACCCAGACACGTGGGCTGCCCCCACCCCCTCACTCTCCTGTCTGACCTCTCCCTGCAGGATGAAGCGGGCTATGTCCCTCAGTGTACTTAATACCGAGGAGCCCAGAACCAGCAGGACCCAGGTAAGGGGAATGGGGTTTTTTTGGGGGGAGCGGTTTTTTGGGGGGAATGGATTTTTGGGGGGGAGGGTTTTTTTGGGGGGGAAGGTTCTCTGGGGAGAAGGGGGATGGTGGAGGCAGAAGGTCCAGCTTGTTACAAGGCACTGGAGGGGCTGCTTAGAGTTGGCCGTGGTGGGCTGGGCACTGAGGGGGCGGGCGAAACTTTGGAGATGCCAGTTGCTGCCTGGCAGGGATGGTCAGACTGGCAGGGGGAAGCAGGGGACCGGACGAGTGTTCTGGGGACTCAGTTTCCCTCTCTGTCAGTGCGAGGAGCTTGGGCTCGGGACCGCTAAGGTGTCCCCGGCCTCAGGCTGTTACTCCTTCTGGGCCTCCCCTGAGGGTGCCCTGTCGGGTGGGTGCAGAGTTGGGTGGAGGGCTTGAGAGGAGCCCACCGTGACTACCCGAGAGCTGCCTTGCCCCCAGGTGTTGGGCAGACAGCTGAGTGGGATGCGGCCGCTGAGCACCAGCACCCAAGACCTGGGCTTCCCTCTGCACCAGCACTAGCGGCCGGGCCTGGCCCAGGAGCTTCAGGAGCATGGCGGTGGTGGGGGGCGCTGCGGACCCTCCCTCACCCCCTCCCCTTCCACCTATATTTATTGTATTTATACCCAGCGAGAGGCGTCCTCCCCCAGGGCCCAAGCACTGGAGATAAAACCGATCCACCTCCTCGTCCCTGGTCATTGCCCATTCTTGGGAAGTGTCAGGGCCCCCCTCCCCACACCCACCAGGGCCTCAGTTTCCCCGTCTGCACAATGAAGGGGTCCGGGAGGTCCCTATCCTCGGTGTCAGTGGGAGTAGAGCTCTAGAACCTCAAGATCTAGACCTAGAAGGGGCTCTGGAGGTCATCCAGAAGGCGAGGGCCAGAGGAGAGGGGAAGACCCCGGGGAGGAGTGTTCCGAGAGCACCCACTGCTCGGGTTCAAATTCTGCCTCTAGGGGTGCGAGGAACTCCTTTTCCCCCCATATTTAATAGCTAATTCACCACATCAGGACAAAGGTCCCCCCCCCCATTTTCTAATTTCCTCATTCAGAAACCAGCCAGTTAGCCAGGCCCAGAGCTCCTCGCAGAGACTCCCCCTTTAGGCTGGGGGACACTCAGGGGGTCCCAGATGTGGCTCCCTGCTTTGGTCAGACAGGAGGGAAGGAAAGGGCAGACAGGGGCCCCAGGACCCTCATCGGGGCCCACCTCCCATCGTGGAAGCCAATCGAAGCTCATCGCCACCCCGAGCTCACCTCCTGGGGGCCTCAAAGCCCAAGCCCACCGCCATGAGGGGCCTTGTTTGAAGAGCAAGGCCCCAGGACCGTCCTTTTATGAATAACTCATTGCTTTAGTAATAAAATGGCTCAAAGACCCCAAAACCAGGCTCTGAGCTCTCCTTCCTCCCGAGGGGCCTCTACCCAGATCCCCGTGGCCGGATCGCCTCCGCTCCCTGCGCCAAACATAAAAACGAAGTGGCCGGGCCCACCCGGAACTGGGCCAGGACCGGGCCCATCCATTCCCAAGCCCCTCATCTCCGAGGGGAAACAACCCCGGGCCCTCCGGCAAGACGCTGACCGCTGAGGTTGGTCACCTTCCTCCCCGGTGTTGGGGCAGGGGAAGCTCTTGACCAGCAGTGTCACAATCTGACCCCCAGGGAGGTGCTTATTGTGACCCCCCACTTTACAAAAGGAGAACATGAGACCCAGAGAAGGCCCATCCGGCTACTCGGGGCTGGGGCAGCCTCTGGACTCGGGCTTCCCGACTCCTCACTGGGCCACTGCGGCGCCCGGGCGCGGGGAGACGGTCCCTCCCAGAGAAGAGGCAGGTCTTACAAAAGTAACCAAAAAGCTTTATTTTCGCTGCCCCCGGGTGCCCGCTCACAGCTGCTGGGCGATCTGCTCTATGCGCCGCAGGGTCTCCTCGGACTGCAGCTGCTCCAGGCTCAGCAAGGAGAGTCCCAGCTGGTCCTCCTGGGGGCAGATTTCGGGGCAAGGTCAGAGGGGCGTCTGTCGGGCTTCCTCCCCTTGCCTCCCGCGGGTGATGGAGCGCCCTGGCGACACCACGGACCCACGGCGCACATGACCGTGGATCGGCCCTCTCGGGACCTCAGTTTACCCATCTGTACGGCGTGGGTCCTCCCAGCTGCTGCCTTCTAGAATGGGGCCCCGAACACCCCTAGACCTCTGGCAGAAGAGTGGGGGCTCCCCCACTTTTGTCACCCCAGAGCCCGAGCCTCCAGCCACAGGCCCGGCTCCATGGGGACAGATGATAATGGGTGAAAGAGCCGGGCCGGGGGAGGGAGAAATGGGGGCAGCTCCCTGGGAGGGCCCAGGCCCGTCTGGCCCGGAAAGAGACAGAACTGGGACTTTGTGGGAGGGCACAAGGCCGGGCTGTGGTCTGCCTGGGAGTCGGGAGGCCTAGGCCTTCCTGGAGGACTCCCTGGGGGACTCCCTGGGGGAGGGGGCAGAACCAAGGCTCCATCAGAGCTAGGGGAGGGGGGGAGAATGGGGGCGCAGGTGTGGGGGAGAGGGGGGGAGAATGGGGGCGGCTCACCCTGTGGAAGGGCTGGGCCATCTGCCTCAGGAAGTACTTGGCCACTTGGACGCCCTCGTCCACGGTCAGGTTGAGGTTGGCGTCGGTCAGGTGCTCTTGAATCCAGCGAGGGAGCTTCCCACGCTTGTCGGCTCGCGCAAAGCGCTAAGGGCGAGGGGGGGGCTCAGGCTCCCGATGGGGAGCACCCCCCAAACCCCCACCCCCACCCAGTGCTGAGGATGAGGGGGGGCCCCAGGCTCCCGGCCTGTGTGTGGGGAGCACTCCCCGGACCCCTGCCGAGCTTGAGCCGGCTGAGCACCCACCTTGTCAGCAAAGATCATGAGCCCATAGTCTGTCTTGCCCCGGATGGCGCGCCCCACACACTGGGCCGCGTGTCTCATGGCATCGAAGGTCAGGAAGTCGTTCTCCCGGATCTGGAACTGGTCCCGGAGAAACTCCAGGCGGGCCTGGGGAGGCAGGGGTCTGTCTGGTCAGGAACACCCCCACCACAGGCCCCCTGTCCCGGGGCACACGCCACAAGCCCCCCGCAGGCGCGGACCCTACTCTTCCTGCCTCAGCTGCCCCAGACACGATGGAAGGAGCCGCAGCCTGAGAACTAGGGGCCTGGGCTCGGCCCAGAACTCTGGGCAAGTCCATCCCCTGTTCGGGGCCTCGGTTTCCCCATCTGTGAAATCAGAGGGTTGACCTAAACGGACCCTAAGGACATTCTCCACACTGATATTTTATGTTCTGAGGTCTCAAACATCCCCCACTCTAAGCCCCCTCCCCACTGACACCCCCTACTCTAAGCCCCCTCCCCACTCTCCGTTCTGGGTGTAAGCTCCCAATTCCTTCCCCCCCTCCCCCCTCACCTTGAGGATCCGGCTCTGGGTGTAGACGTAGGGGACGCCGAACATGATGACGGCTCGGCCGTAGTGGTGGACTGCAGGGTGGGACGGTCGGAGGGTGCGGGGAGGTAGAGAAGAGCACAACTTACCCTCCCAGAGCCAGGCTGTCCCGGTGCCCGGCCCGGGCGGGCTGGGGCCCCGTGTTCCCAGGCCCACCCCCAGGGGCACTCACCGAAGTCGATGCCCTCGGACACCTTGCCCCTGGCCACGGAGAGCAGGATGGCCCCTCGGCCGTTCTCGCAGGCCTGCGGGGGACCGGGCGTCAGTGACCCGCGCCTTTGGGGGACGGCTTTCAAGGCGGCCCCTCCCCTTAAAGTTGGGGGGCTTATGCAGGTCATCCCTCCCGGGGCCCGCGGCCTCCTACCTCCTGGTACTTCTCCAGGGCCACGCTTGTCTCGGCTCCATCCTGGGTCTCAATGAACAGGAGCTTGTTCCGCTGAATGTTCTCCAGGATGCCCTGGGCAGTGGCAGGGGACAGTGGGGGAAGAGCTTGGGGTGCTGCTGAGACCCCAAGGCTGGGGAAAGAGAAAGCCCCGAGGACCCCAAAGCCGGGAAGGAGGCCGTGAGGGGAAGCCCCGAGGCCAGGGAAGGAGGAGGCCGTGAGAGGAGGCCCCCAAGGCCAAGGGCCGGGGCCTGGGGCGGGCAGGGGGCTCACCTGCTCATACCAGGCAGCCACGGTGCTCTCCATGTACTGGTAGCTGGTAAAGAAGGCGACGATCCCGTCGGGGACCACGGCGGACATCTCCAGGAGCAGGTTCCCATAATTCCGGATCACGGCTGTGGAAAGCCAGCCCACCCCGGGGAGTCGGGAGCAGCCCCTCCCCGCCCCGGACCGCCCCTCTTCCCATCCCAGCTCCCACTACTCTCCTTTTGCCCTCTCCTAGGCCGGCTGATGGTCCTTCCCGTCCCTCCCCCCATACGCCCAGGGGCCAGAGCACAGGCAGCCCGCCCCCCTCAGTCCCCCCCGGGGGTCCTGCGAGCCCCCCACGAGCCCCTCCCTGCCCGGCTCTCTCGGCGAGTGCTCACCGATATCTTCCCGGGTCTCAAACTTGGAGCTGATGGCCACCTGGTCGTTGCCTCGGCCGACGATCTGGAAAGGCCCAGGGGGAAGCCTTGGGGGGCAGTCCACCCGGCCTCCCCTTCACAGCTGGAGGTGCTGACCTGGCCTCCTCCCCGGGGCCCTTGCCCTCGGGGCCCTTCCAGCTCCCACACTCACCATGGGGCAGAGGCAGACGCGGGCGAGGGTCATGGTGAAGGTTGCCATGGTGACGGGGTGGAAGTCCAGTATTTTGGGGTAGATATCCAACGGTGACAGCGTCTAGGTTAGGAGACACGATGGAGCGGGGCTCAAGGGGTCGGGATTCAGAGGTGCCCCGGGGTCCGCAGCTGGGCAGAAGGGGGCCGCAGGGACCCCCGGGAGGGCTTGGGCTCTGGGGCCCCAGTGAGAACTCGGGGCCAGGGGATGCTGGGAACTGCGAGGTGCCCCCACCCCAGGGGAGCAGGGGCCAGGGGGAAAGGGTGGAGGCTGAGCAGAGGGCAGCAGGGCAGGGGGCCAGGCTGGGGGCTCCAAGGGGGGTCCCCGTGCAGGAGAGGCAGGGACCGAGGAGACTGAGAGGCCAAGAGGAGGGGGAGGGCCCCGAGTCAGGCCGGGGGAGGCAGCCGGCCCCGACACGTGCGGCGTTCTAGCGTCTGTCGCCCACCCGGGATGCCCCATGGGGTTATGGGAGGAGGAGGGCCGGGCCCTGGGGAGGGGTCCGGAGGGCGGGGGGCTTACCCCCGAGGTGATGATCACAGACTGGAAACGCTCAAACACCGGCTTGATGGCCAGGGAGGCGTCCATGCAGCTGGGGGAGAGAGGTCAGCAGAGGTCAGGGGCCGGAGCGGGGTCTGGGGAAAGGGGCCCGGGCAGCCGGGGGCTCACCTGAAATGCAGGACGGGGTTGGCGATGGTCGGGGTCCTCTCGTCAAAGGGCTCGATGATGATGGTGAAACCTGAGCCGGGCAGGGCGGGTGAGGGGAGGGGGCCGGGCCCCCCCAGCCCCCGTGGAGGCGGGTCCAGCTGGGAGGTCGCCCCGGGCAGTGCCAGCCAGAACCCTCCCCCACTCCCTCCCCACAGTGCCCGCATTCCCGGGTTAATCCCCGGGGCTTAGCGGGGACAGATGGGGCGTGTGCAGCCATGTCCCGGAGGGGGGGAGACAGCAGGATTGGGGGAGGGGTTCTCTAATCTCTGCCCCCCCGCCCAGGGCCGCCAAGCACCCCAAACTCGAGGGTGGCAGGGAAAGCCCCAGTGCCAGGGCAGGGGGGCACCGGCACAGTCCGGATCATGCCAGTCTGAGATGGCAGGGCCCTTATGCCAGGGCGAAGGCCCGAGGGCATGGGGGGCTCACCTCGGGAGTAGGTGCTGACCAGCGTGGCAAAGTTGGAGAGGAGGGTGAGGGGGGAGAAGTCGGCCATGTCGGCGATCTCGAGCGTGTGGAGCAGGGACCTCAGCCGCTCGGCGCAGAACCTGCGGGGGGGAGGCGCGGGCAGGGGCGTCAGGCCAGGCGGGGGGGGCATGGGGGCAGGGGAGGGGGCCAGGGGCGCAGGAGGGGGCGGGGGGGGCTCACCGCAGGGGCTTGCGCTGGATGCAGACGCGATGGGCCAGGCCCCCCAGGAAGGCCGGCGGGCTCTCCTGCACCACGTGCTGAGTCCGCAGGCGCCACTTCACGTACTCCAGCAGGCGCCGCAGGAAGCCCAGGAAATGCTCCGCCGTGCGGATGGAGCCGGGCACGGCCTCTGTGGGGGGAGGGGGCGTGAGACGAGGGCCCGGAGCCTCGGGCGGGCACACGGCGGCAGGGCCGCCCCCCCCCCCCATGGGCCCAGGGGTGCGGGCCCGATCGGAGCCACGTGGGCCAGCCCGTTCTGGCCCGGGGACCGCTCACCCTGCAGCACCTCGTCCGGGAGGACCGGGTTAGCCAGGTGGGCGTCCGTCTCGCGGGCCAGGCTGGCCTCCCGCAGGCCCTCCACCAGGCGGCGGTATTCCTCCCGCAGGCGCTTCTCGTCTGTCTCCTTGATCCTGGGGGAGCCACGAGCAGCGGGGGTCAGGGGCAGCTGGGCCTTGTCCCGGGCAGTTCTCCAGGTCAGACAAGGCCCTCCCGGCACCCCGTGCCCCCACACACTTGTGCACCGTGCGCTGCAGCGTCTCCAGGTTGGTCTGGCAGCGGTCCAGGGTGCGGCGCGTGAGGTTCACGCTCATGGAGTCGATGCAGACGTTGTCTGAGGGACAAGGGGCAGAGTGGGGTCAGGGTGCGCGGGGGGCTCGGCCGGGAGGGCCGCCCGGCCGCCCCGCTCACCGATGTTGTGCGCCTCGTCAAAGACCACCACGGCCTTGCGAGCCAGCTCTTTGGAGACCAGGTCGGCGATCTTGGGGTCCAGGAGGTAGTGGTAGCTGTAGACAATCACGTTGGCGTGCAGGATCTGGGGGAGGGCAAGGAGGAAGGGGGGCTGCCGGGGTACCCGGGCACTCTCCGGACCGGGGCTGCATTCTCAGGCTCCTCCCAGCCCTGGCACCCCCTGTTCTCAGGGTCCTTCACCTCTGACCTCCCTTGTTCCAAAGTCCCTCACCTCTGACCTCCC
>JAJPUD010014602.1:29708-40242 GCA_023553655.1 Myrmecobius fasciatus
GCTCCATTTCCTCGAGGACCCCACTGTGATCCAGGGGGAACTGAGGGGACCAGTGGGAGCCCCCAGAGGGGCTCATGGGAGATACTGGACAATGGCCCATAGGAACCTGTCACTAGGAAGCATTTTTATTTTTCCTATTTAATTACAAACAGAGATCAGACGAGACTTGAGGCACTTGGTTTGGGGGGGAAGGAGGGGGCAGCTTACTATGCCCCCCACCCCCAAGGCTGCTGGTGAGAAGGAGAGCAGAGGACAGCATAGGTCAGAGTTCATTTGAGGCTGGTGCTGTGTGCAGGGGGGGAGGGAACCTTATATTTGGGGGAACAAGGGGGCTGGGTTTGAGTGGGGAAATGGGGGTGGAGCCAACTGGTCTGGCTCAGCCCCGTCAACTCCATTCTGGTGCTGGTGCTCCGGGCGCGGCTGGAGGCTGAGGGGGGCAGTAGTAGCGGGGACTGGATTTGGGGAGCCCCTTCCCCTCTCAAAGACAGGGTCCAAATTCGTCCCCCTCCCCGTCACCGGCAGGAACCGGGGAGACATTGCCCCTTGTTCCTCATCTCAGCACTGGTTCCTCCTGGCACAGGGGCTGGGGTCCTAAACCTTGCCACGCTGGGGCTTCACTCGGGGGAACAGCTGGAAAGACAAAGGCTGCGGTGAGGCTGGGAGGCGGGCCCCATGAAGCCCCGATCCCCACAAAGCCCCGAGCCCCACGAAGCCACGGGCCCCAGGAAGCCGTGAGCCCTAGGAAGCCGCGACCCCCATGAAGCCCTGACCCCCACAAAGCCCTGAGCCCTGCTCTGCTTCGGCCCGGCCAGAGCTGCCCATTCTCTGCAGACTTAGAACTGCCAGGGTCCCCTCCCCCAGGAACCTCCCTTGTGTGGAAGCCCGTCCCTCCGCCAACAACGAGCTCCTCCCCAGAGAACTGCAGTGCTCCCTCCTCCCACCCTGAGGGAGCTCCTCACCCCAAAGTAGTTTCTGGGCACATATCCCTCCTGGCCACGCAGGGTTGCCCACCACCAGTCAGTCTCCTCGGGGCCGTCCCGGCGCAGCACAGTCACGGGCTCGCCCTCCCGGAAGGACAGCTCATCCCCGAACTCGGCGCTGTAGTCCCAGAGCGCGTAGACCGCCCCTCCGTGCAAGTGGCCCATGCTCTGCTCGGCCTCTGAGACACGGAGCCCGAGTCAGGCCCGGCGGGGGCCCCGGAGCTCGCCCCATCCCCCTGCCAGCCCAAAGACCCCCCGTCTCCTGGCCGACCTGCCCCTCGGCCCCCGCGGCGGAGCCCACCCCTCACCTGCCAGGTAGGTGGCGCAGTCCGCGTAGCCCTCCCGGTAAGGGTCGCACTTCTCAATGGCCATGGCTCCGTCGCTCAGAGTCGTGGCAAAGATGGCGGCCCCGTGCTGCACCAGGGCCGTGCAGATGGCCGTGTCGTTGCAGGAGGCCGCGCAGTGTAAGGGCGTCCTGCACGGGACAGAGGTGACCATGGTAACGGGGACCGCCCCCGAGCCCCCCCCCAGGGGTGAGAAGTTGGGGCAGACAATGGGGGGGAAGGGGCCGGCCCGGGGGCTCAGAGATGCCCTGACCACCCTCCCACCCTGTCTCACCAGCCATGGCTGTCCGGGGAGTTCACATTGGCCCCAGTGCCAATAAGGAAGTCCACGATGGCGTAGTTGGCACCACAGATGGCATTGTGTAAGGCCGTGATGCCCTCCTCATTGGGCTGGCTGGGGTCGTTTATCTGGAGGGTGAGGGGGGAGAACAAGGGGGCCGGTCAGCCTCGGGGAGGGCACGAGGGGGCAGAGCAGCCGCCTGGCCCCCGTCCGGCCCCCCGCATCTCACCTCCTTCACCGCCTGCTGCACCACGTCCAGCTCTCCGGTGAGGGCTGCGTCCAGCAGTAACACCAGGGGGTTCAGCCGGGCCCGGCGAGCCTTGCGGGGGGAGCCCCCCTTCCGAAGCACTGAGCGCATCTCCTGGGGAGGCAAAGGAAGCCGGCGTCAAGAGGAGCCGGCCGCCCCTCCTCCGTCTCCAGGACAATCCCCCCCCTCCGTCCGCCGGGACAAATCCCCCCCTCCCCTTCAGGTGCCCAAGACAGACCCTTCACAGGAAGGCAAAAGGAGAAAAGACCAGGAAGAAAGCTCCCAGGGGCTGGTGCCAAAGTCCAGGGGGCCAGGGGGCCTGAGCTTGAACCCCAGCTCTGCCCCTTGACTCATGAACCCCAGATCCACCCCTTGACTCGTGAACCCCAGCTCTGCCCCTTGACTCATGAACCCCAGATCTGCCCCTTGACTCATGAACCCCAGCTCCGCCCCTTGACTCTTGAACCCCAGCTCTGCCCCTTGACTCGTGAACCCCAGCTCCGCCTCTTGACTCTTGAACCCCAGCTCTGCCCCTTTCCTCTCTCTGGACAAAGTTCCCCATCTGTAAAACAAGATGGGGAATACAACCTGGCAGTTTCTAAGGGCCCTTCTAGCTCTGAGAATCCACAATTCTAGGAGCCCACAGTTCTTAGGTTCAATAAGGGTCGGATAATAGTTCTAAGTTCTAGCATTCCAAGATTCTAGGTCAACACTGAGAGTCTTAGATGTTCCCAAGAATCCATGGTGGTAAAGAGCTAGAGCACCAAAATTCTATGATGATTTCAAGATGCCATGACTTCAAAATTCAGCCATGGTTCTAAGGTTATATTGTATCTAGATCTTATGTTTCCAAAAGCCTCAGATGTGATTAATTCTACAGTGTTTCCCAAAGTCTTTCCTGATTCCAACATAGGAGGATAATTCTAAGCTGCTGTTCAATTCTAAGAATTTATGATAGTTTGAAGAATCTATGGCTCAGGATTCTGTGGTTCTAGACATTATGATAGTTCTAAGCCTCTACATTCTAGACACCATGATAGTTCTGCATCCATGGCAGCTCTGATATTCGTTTTAGATTCTATTAATCTAAATGCTATGATTGTGCTAACATTCTAGGATGACTAAGAATTTTTGAGATCTTAAAATGTTTCTGGTTCTAGCTTCAACCAACTTTTCAAAATACTATTCTTATCCTAACAATCTACTGGATCAGGGGTTCTATGGTTCTAGATTCCAGTTCTAAGAGTCTACCAAAGCTCTGAAAATGCCCCATGACCAAGTGTCTTCAGTTCTAGACACAATGAAAGTTCTATGGTTTTATGGTTCTTGTATTCTATATTACCCATGTTCTAGATTCTGTTGCCTTCTAAAGTGCTGGGATGGTTCTAAGAATCTGAATCTGGGGAGCCTATGGTTCTAGAATCTGTAATGAGTCAAAAAAGTGTCTTTGATAGCTGTCTACAATTCTATGGTTTTAGATTTTATGTCAGTTCTGCAGTCCCAGACACTATGGCAATTCTAAGGTTCTATGGTAGTTTTAGGGGTCCACGATGGTGCTGTATTCTGTTGCTCTAGATCTCATGGTGGCACAAAGATTTAGTGATGGGTCTAAGACTACTGAAGGCTCCAAATCTATGGTTCTAGATTCTAGCTTTGTCTAAAAAATTCTATTATGGTTCTAAGAACCTAGGATTCTACGGTTCTAGATTCCACCGTTCTAAAATCCTATCAAGATCCCAAGTGTATTTTGCGGCTCTGAGATTTTTGGTGCTAGATGCTAGGGCAGCCCTATGGGTCTGTGGTTCTTGGATGCTATGCTGGCTCTAAGATTATATTTTTTATACATTCCACGATGGTTCTACGATTCTGCGGTTCAGTGACAAAGAGAGCAGGGGCTTGACCCGGGGGAGGAGGAAAGAAGGGGGAGAGATGCTCCCCATTACTCACTGTGCTCTGAGGGGGCGGGGGGTCAGGCAGGCTCGGGGCGAGGGTGGGGGCCGGGGGGGCTGGGGCAGGGGGCCCCGCCCTTGCGTCAGAGCCCTCGGTAATGGAAGGCAGCTCGGGTTCAGGCCCACCAGGCCCCCCGCCGCCATCACGGGGAGGCCCGCCGCCGCCACCGCTGCCCCCGTGCCGGTGGAACAGGCGGTTGATGATCTGCTGGTACTGTTTCTTGTGGGTGGGGGGCAGGACGGGGCCGGGGCTCTGCTCCATGGAGCCTCGGCGTTTCAGGGGCCGGGGTATCTCTGCCAGCACCCGGGCCACCTCCTCCAGCTCGGGCACCGTCTGGGCTTCCGGGGGTAGCGCCGGTTGCAGCCGCGTGGGGCTCAGCGGCCGAGGCACGGCCCCTTCCTCGGTCTCCACGACCTCCAGTGCTGGGGCCAGCAGCCCCTCCAGCTCTGGCTCTGGCTCAGGCTCTTCAGGGGGCTTTGGGGGAGCTAGGGAGGGAGCAGCAGATCACCAATCCTGACAGGGGCTCCAAACACCCCAGAATCCTGTCATTCCACGAGTCCCTTCTGTCCTTCCCCGGCTCCTGCCCAAGTGCTGAGCCCGACCTGCCTGAGATCTCGGGCGCCTGGGCCCGATCCGGAGCCCCCTCCGTCCCCGGCCCCGGGCCCTCTGCACCCGGAAGGCACTCTTGCATTTAAAGCTTGAAAAATGGAGACTACAGAAAAGCTTCCTGTGGATCATGAGTGGGACAAAGTGGGGGGGGGGGGGAGACACAATTTCATTTCCCCGGAAGGGGGGGCCGGTGGCGACTCTCTAAGACACTGGCAGAGATAACGACCTCTCACTCACAACTTTAAAGCGCAGCAGGAGGTAAAAGTTCACTGTCTTTTCCTCCCTACCCTCCGGGCCCCCAATTTTGCACTCACCTTCACCTCCTAGAGGCCGGGCAGGTGATACAAGCTGAGCGGCTGGAGACGGGGCGGGGGCCTGTGGGGCTGGGACTGGGCTCTGAGAGGCTAAGAGGGGGCTCTGTGGGGCTGGGACCTGGGGGCTCAGCTTGGGAAGGGGAGCCCGCGTGATGATGGGTGAGCCTGGAGGCCCGGCTTTGGCTGCCCCATACTCCCAGAAGGCATTCTGCAACTTGAATATCATGGAGAGGGGGATAGGGCGCTGGCGGGGGGCCCCACGGGCCTGGGGGCTGGTTGGGGGCATGGCGATGCGGCTGGCCGGCTGCCAGTTTCGAGGAAGGGTGCCAGGGACCCCCGAGCCCAAAGAGCGACGATAGCTCCCGACTTCCGTCCGCCGGTCACTGGCCAGCGGAGAGACTTTGTAATTCCGGGGCAGAGTGGAGCTGGTGAGTCCGTCCTGAAAGGGGGTGGGGGGCAGAGAGACAAGGCGATGACTTCCCCCTTCTCACTCTCTGGGTCTCAGGTTCCTCATCTGTACAACGAGACCCCTAAGGACCCTTCCCGCTCCAACGTGCTCTTTATGGACAGGAAGCCTCGGTCTAGAAACGCAGCCCCCTCACCTTGCCTGGACCACCCAAGCCGTCCAAACTGCTCTCCCGCCAGGGTAACAGCTGCAAGGATGGGGAGGATGGACGAAGGCCCCCGAAAACGTCCAGACCTGTGGGGGGAGGAACGAGGATTACGGACCAAACAGAGGAGGGGGCCTCCCCCGCCGCCGAGCGCTTTCCTCGTCCCCCCTCCCCACGCCAGCTCACGATCATAGCTGGAGCTCTGCGACGACGGCTTCTTCTCGTAGGCCACGTCCAAGTCTGACTCGTTCCAGCTCTTAGGGGGACGCCGGCGGAGCGTCAGGTCATCTGCAGGGGGCAGGGACTTGTAGCCACGTCCCTCCCTACAATGCTCCGTCCGTCCTTGTGCAGGAACCCTCCCCGGGGCCCAGCTCCTTCCCTCCACCCTAACCGCTCCAAGGCACCCGCGCCCCCCTCTACCGCCCCTCCCAAGCATCCACCTGCCTCCTCCAGTCTCTCACCTTGCGCCCGGAGTGGCGCGAAAGCACTGCCCCCAACACCTGGGGGAGGACTCCCAAAGAGAGTGGAGCCCTCGAAAGCGGCAGGAAGGCCCAAGCGGGGCGAAGGTCCTCGGTGGTCAGGGAAGAAAGCCTGAGAGCCATCCCCCCGAGGAGAGCCTGCCCGTCCACCCGTGATGAAGTCGTATTGGGGAGGGGGCCCTGTGGGCCGGAGGGGGCCGGAGCCAGGCCTGGGGGAGGGAGCCCGGCCCAGGGAGCTAACCACTGCTTCGTAGCTCATGGTTTTGGGCCGCGGGGAGGGGGCCCGTTCCATCGGTGAATATGGCTCCGGAGACAGGTAGAGAGGGGTGCGGGGGGAGGCTGGGCGCCCTTTGGGTGACAGGGGACTATATGGGAGCAAGACAGGGGAGTTCTCTGAACGGACATAGGTAGCATCCCCACTGTCTGCCGCCTTCCGGGGCGAAGAGGTACGGCTAAAATGGTCGGGAGTGGGACTGGAGCTGTATCTGGTCATCTGGAGGAAAGGAAGGAGGAGAAATACCCAGTCAGTGGGAGGAAGCATGAGGGGCTTCAGGAGGAAGGGAGCCAGAGACTTGGGGCAAAGAAAACTGAGGGACTATGGGAAAAACATATTCTATAATCTATTATTAACCAGGTGCTTAGTGGATTCAGAAAAGGAAGCAATGACCCAAAAGGGCTGTTTGGCTTCATCGAGCCAGATGAGCCTTTTTTTCCCCCAAGTACAGGATTGCCAGACTGGTATATTGGGAGGAGGGGAGAGGATCCTATAAATAGAAACAGACCTAGCATCTGACAGTGTCTCATGGCATTCATGTGGCCCAGATAAGAGAGGTAAGGGCTTGATCACATCCAGCTGGGGGCAGAGGCGGAGGCCAGTTGGATGGCCAGCCTCTGAAAGGAGTCATCCCCGACAACTCAGAAAGAAGGAAGGAGATCCCCAGTGGAGTGCCCCACCTTGTTTCACACTCAGTGGCTTGGAGAGAGACAAAGAAGACATGTTTGTTGCCCTCGGAGGTGACAAAAAGCTGGGAATCCTAGAGAATATGTTGGATGACAGAGTCAAGAGCACAAGTCTCTTGTCTGGCTCTAGCAAAGGGTCAAATGTGCTTAGGATCCCAATAAGTGGAAATCTTGGTCCTTGGGTAAAGACAGAATATGACAAGTCCAAGAAGGGGAAGGTGTGGTCAGCAAGCAGCTTAAAATAGAACGGGGAGATGCATAAAGCAGCAGAGAGAGGGAGTAATCATTTAATAAGTACTTACTAGTGCCAGGCTTGGACTTTTAATGGACTTAATATGGGGCAACTGTGTCCTATGGCAGCCCCCCAAGCCAAGGTGACCATAGACTAGAGCAAGAGACGTATATAATCTCCAAGACTGAAAAGCTGATCTTGCTGAACTCTGTCCTAACTGGTAATACAGAGGAGAGAGTTCTGGGACTGGAGTTAGGAAACCCTGAGTTCAAATCCAGCCTTGGACACTTCCTCCCTGTGGGATCCCAGGCAAGTCACTTAATCCTGTTAGTCTGTTTTTCTCAATGGAGCCGGAGGAGGATATTACAAATTACCCCAGTATCTTTGCCAAGAAACCCCCAACGGGCTCGGAGGGGTCACACGTGACTGAAACAACTCAAGAGACCCCCGACGGGCTCAGAGGGGTCACACGTGACTGAAGCAACTCAGAGACCCCCGACGGGCTCGGAGGGGTCACACGTGACTGAAGCAACTCAGAGACCCCCAACGGGCTCGGAGGGGTCACACGTGACTGAAGCAACTCAGAAACTAAGTTCTGACTGGCCCCCATTGGGGACTATGTTCAATTGGGGGCATTCTGGGAAGAACAGTGATAAGCCAGAGGGTCCCAGGAGGGCAACCAGAAGGCGGAAGGGTGACCAGAGCAGCATCTGGGCAGCTGGAAAAGCAGTCTCAGGGCAGGCTAGGGAGACATTAGAGCTGGGGTCGAGTGTCCCCAAGAGTAATGGCAACAAGCCAGTTTGGGCTTGAGGTCAGGGGAAACTTGCTCTTGGGCTGCCCAGGGGGGGCTGTTCCCTGGGAAAAGGGAGTGAAATGAGGCAGAGGGAGGGGCTCACCCTGGTCGGAGCGCTGGCCTGGGGTGGAGGGGTGGCGGGGGCCGGCGAGTCGGACCAGAGCGACTCCAGCTGCTTCGTCAGCTCGTCCACCTTGGCCGCCGCAGTGTCCAGCTCCATCTGCTTCAGGTCAATATGCTTCATGGCCAAGGCTGTGGGGAGGGCAGGAGTGAGGCTCCAGGGAACCCCGCCCCCGCCCACAGCAGCCCCGCCCCCTTCCCCCCCAGCCCTCCCTCACATTGGAAGTTCAAGTCCAGAAGCTCCCTGGCGGCGCTCTCAAAGGCCTCGCTGTCCATGGTGCCCGGGCTGGGGGGCGCGCCTGCGGGAAGGAGAAAGGCTGCTGAGCCCCGGCTGCCCCACCAGGGAGAGGGGTTCTAAGTGCGGGGAAGCAGGATCTCCAAGCGTATAGGGGCGAGGCCTCTGGAGGAGGCCAGATAATGATAGGGGACCTCCCGGCACATTATCCCCAGCAGCAGCCCACGGGGCTGGGGGGGGGGGAGGGTTATTATTAGCCTAATCTGAGTGAGGAGGAAGTCGAGTCCTGGAGGCATCCCCTGATTTGCCAACTGTCCCATAACCAGGCTTCTTGGGGTCACGGACCTCAGAGGTCACCTAGTCCAACCTCAGGGAGCCCAGTGCCACAAGGCTTGGGTCAGAGTCAAGATTTGAACCCAGGACTCCACCCCGAATCTCTAGGCTTTGGGTTGGAGGCAGGGAGGGGGCGAGGAGGCTAGATCTCGGACCTCAAGGAAGTGGGGTTCGAGGCTGACTCTAAGCTGCAGAGACTGGGTCTGGTGGTCCAGCGTGAACTTCTCAGCAGTAAGGAGTTCTAAGAGCTAACAGGGCGGGCTCTCAAGAGTTGGGGGTTAAGACTGGGGGTGGGGGGAGAACTTCTGAGACATTTAGGAACACTGAGAGTGGGCAAGGGAGGGAAGGTGTGGAGGATGCTGGGCGGAGGCAAAGGCGTAGGGGCTGGAAATTAGACAGCTAGAAGGGAACCCGTTGGGCTATGGGAGTCCCTCAGGTCAGCCGGCCCCGCCCCACTCCCGGGTGGGGGGGGGGCGGGGACAGGAGGTGTCTTCCTTCAGCCCCCGCAGCCGCCTCGGGGAGGAGCCACCACCTCGGAACCTCCGCTGGGGCGGAGGGGGCCCCACCCTGACCACGGGAGGGAGGGGCGGGCCTCTGGGCAGGCGGTCAACTTGTTCTGATCCTCCGGGCAGACGGGAGGGAGCGTGAGAAAAGACGCTTTCAGGTGTGAGCCAAAGAAGGATCTTCCCCACCCTCGCTCCCTCCTGGGCAAGTCCTTTCTCTCTTTAGCTCTACTAGGGGGAGGGAGGGGTGCCTCTGATCCCGTCTCGGAACCCTTCCAGCCGGGTCGGAAGGCTTTCAGACTTGTTGCCAATTCCCCAAATCTGGGGTTCTCATGGCAGCCCCGGGGCTCTTTGCAAAGTAGGGAGAAAGACCGGGAAGCCCAACATCTGGCCCAGCTGGAATGGGAGACCCAGAAGTTGAGAGCTTCCCGCCTCTTCTGCCAGGGCTGGGGGGCTGGAGGAGGGCAGAACAGCCCTTTCCTTGCCCCCCCCCCCAGTGTCCCGAGGGCTGGAAGAGGGAGGCACTGTGGGCTGGGAAGGGAATTGGGATCCTGGCAGCCTCCCACCCGCCGCCCAGCCTGTGAGCTCAGGCCTCTGGTATGTGGCAGGCCAGTCCTGGCAAGTCCTTTTCCTTCCCCAGGGAAGAGCAGGTGAGGCGGGGGAGGCACCCAGCCAGGTCCTGTCCTCCCAGGATTGCACCCTCACACCCTCCCTGTCAGATCAGACACAACTCCCTCAGCAAATGGTCCCCAGGTCATCAGTCTCCTTGCTCTAGATGATGGGGGGGGTGCACCCCAGCTAACTCTCTTTCCTTTGGGAGCAAGGGTTTGTCTCCTTTCCCCTCTCCTACCCACAATGCCTTCAGCCAGGGGCAGGAAGTCTGTTTTAACCCTGGCTCTACCACCTTGAGAAAGACCCTTTCTCTCTACAAACCTGAGTTCCTCCCTCTGGGAAAGATAGATGATCTGGTGATCTTGAAGGTTCTTCTAGTACTAAGAGTTTATGTTCTAAGCTATATTTTCTTGCCTCTAAGATTTTATGTGTTACCATCCTGTGATTCATAGCTCCTTTTAACTGGAACACATTCTATCCTCCTATGTGCAAACTTCCAGCTGGGACATGTTCTAACCCTTTTCCAGCTAGGACATGTTCTAAAACCTGTGTTCTAAACTCTCTTCCAGTTGGGACATGTTCCCATATCTTGTGCTGTAAACTTCCTTCCAGCTGGAGCATGTTCTAACATCTAGTGCACTAAACTTCCAGTTGGGGCATGGTCTAACTTCCTTACAACTAGGATATGTTCTAACATCCTACGTTCTAAGCTTCCTTCCAGCTGGGGCATGTTCTAACAGCCTGTGTTCTAAACTCTCAACTAGGATATGACCTTTCCAACTGGGGCATGTTCTAACAGCCAGTATACTAAACTCCCAGTTGGGGCATGTTCTAACTTCCAGACACAGTTGTTCTAATGACCGATATTCTAAGCTTCCTTCTAGCTGGGACCCGTTCTATGTTCTCCTTCCTAAATTCAAAAGTCCCTTTCA
>JAJPUD010014603.1:0-27097 GCA_023553655.1 Myrmecobius fasciatus
TACTACTACTACTACTACTACTACTACTACTACTACTACTACTACTATCCATACCATCCCTTCCTTAAAGGCAGCTAGGTGGTGCAGTGACTAGTGCATTGGGTCCAAGGGCAGAGAAAGTTGAGTCCAAATCTAGTCTCCAAACACTTACCAGCTCTGTGTCACTGAGCAAGTCACTCAGTCCCTGTTTGCATCAATTTTTTCAACTGCAATATGGGCACAGTAATAATAGCATCTACCTCCCCAGGTTGTTTCAAGGTTAAATGAGTTAATATTTGTAAAGCAAAATATTGGTAGATGCTTCCTTCCTCCTTCATTCCCAGAGCAAAGTAAAACCCAGAGAAAGCCAGGACTCTTTGGTTTGTGTTTTTGCATCTGACCCCAACACAGTGTCTGGCACCTAATAAAGTTATTGGTTATTGAATTGAATTTCACATTACCTTTGCCAAAATGAAAAGTCAGGATTAACTTGTGTGCTGCTTTTAGGTAAACTCTTTTAGTTCACTCTACTAAAACAAAGCATAATTGGGGGACAGGTTAGTGGGGAAGAAGTGCTATTTTTAGACAGGAAACTAGAGTTTTTTTTTAACCAACATATCAACAAGCATTTATTAAGCACTTACTTTGCTTCAGGCTCTCTGCTAAAGACTGAGGACAAAGAGAGGCAAAAACATGGTCCCTGCTCATATTCTAATGGAGGAGATAATGGGCAAACTAATCCATATGACAAGTTAGCCATAAGGGAAATGGAAGGATCTCTTAGAGGTAAGGCTCGAACATTAAGGAGCATAGAGAAGGGTTTCTTGGAGAAGGCAGGATTTGAGGTAAGACTTGAAGCAAGGAAGTAAGGACAGAGATTATATTAGGCATGAGGACTAGCCAATGAAATGCCATGGAGTTGGGAATGGAGCATCGTGTTGGTGAACAGAAGATTTTCTATTTGATCATGGAGATAATAGGGAACCACTAGGGTTTGCTGAATCAGGAGGTGACATGTTCAGACCTGGGTTTTAATAGTTCTCTTGCTGTCTTTAAGGCACTGAATTCAAGATCTTGGTGAGTTGGTGGCCAAGCCAGGATCCAAATGATCAGTTCCTAAGTTTTAAGTATTAGTGACTTTCTACTTACTGGAATATAGCAAAGACTGATTTATTAATCTAAAGACAAGAAGATGTCTTTGCACTTTGCACTTTTGCACATCTTCTTGTACTAATTAGAAGATAGTTTGGAACTACAATCATAGAAAAAAAGTATTTGGTAATAATTTCAAAAGGAGTCATGGGTCATTTGCACTGGAAGATACTTAATCTAGTCTAATCTTATTTTTTCTTTTCCAATCTCTTCATTTCCCATAAGAAATGGAGGTTTTTGTTAATAGCTTGGAGGTTCCCCAGGTTTAACCTGGGGAGGTTAGAAAACATAGCTAGTTAGGAGTCCAATGAAGATTCAAACTTAATTTTTAGAAGCCTAGTCTTAGTAATGGACAGACCATGGGCTAAATGTGCTGGTACACTCCGGGGAAACATTCTTATCCATCCTTTATAGGAATGCTCTCTCAGGATGTGTCAGGTGTGTCCACGCTCTAAGCATGCCTTTTCCCCAATGGTCTTCCATTTTACTGTATTGCTTCTTGGTGATATTGTTTACAAAGAAATCCTTTTTGGTGCCCACTGGTGTCAGTTTTTGTAGCATAGCAATCGCTCCCCCCCCCAATAATAAATCCTTACTCTGAGGCTTATTTAATTCAACTTTGGTTGTTCATTGAAAAATGTAGCTTGACTAAATAGACTTGAACTTGGGTAGGAATGACTGACATGGAATTAAAACAAACAAACATGACCCCTTGAGATACACCAATATGGAGATCAGATTAAAATCCTCCATAGTTTTTGCAACTCAACAGTCAATTTCTACCCAGTGGCTTCTTAGGAATCCATCAAAGTGTGACAGGGTATCAAGAACAATGCTGAACAAATCTCTTTGTGCCTTTTTTTTTAATTGGAGAAAATACATCTCCAGCTCAGCATTTTAACAGGAACTCTTGGGCTTTTATAGGCTTAAGACATGCCCTATAATTATCTGAACTTGCGTTTGTGGGGGTGGGGGGAAGGGGAGATCCATATAGAAAAGGGCTTATTTTACCAAAAGAAAAATACCTTCCAATTTTAGCCGGATGTGAAAAGATTAGCAGCTCACCATTAACGGGTCTACTGAACTGCAAAGCTTCTAGCCTTTGTGAGATTTATCCCATTCTAATTAGAAGTGTAACCTCTCCAATTCCATGTCACTATACAATATGGCACAGAAGGCATTGTTGATCTCAGCCATCATGTTGGATGTTCTTATCTGAAACTCACTCTGGAGTTTCAAGGATTGGGGGGGGGCCTCCCTGAACTCCCACATAACTTCAGACTTCTTTTCCAACTCAGAAAAGCAATATCCCTTTGTCATATGCTAGTGTTTTCTCTCTCCTTATCTCTGCCTCTTAGAATCCTGGGCTTCCTTCTACATATAGCTTGGATTTTACCATCTGTAGGATGCTTTTCCCAATTCCACCGGCTGCTTGCTCCTACCCTTCAACTGGCCTATCTCATTATAACACAAGTTCCTGGAAGGTAGAGACTTTGACTTAAAAAAATTCTAAGCAGTTAGTCTTGTGACTAGTATACAGTGGAAGTTTAATAAACACTTGTTGCATGATTGATTCCATAAGTGGAACTGATTAGCTTTTTAATGATCCCAGCCTGCTATTTTAAATCTTAACTTAGTAATTTTTTTTTAAAAAATGGGAGCTATTAACAAGGGTAAGAGATAAAGCTATTCACTAGTGTCCTTTCTCCAAACTTGAAACGTTAGAAGGGGCTTGCTGAACTGCAAATTCATTAATGTAACCACTGAACATTTCCTGATTTTGGTATTTCATTAGGAGAACTTTCAAAACCAATTGCCCAGTCACCATCCATATAACCTTAACTTTCCCTGGGTGCTACAAACAGGCAATTTTTCCTTAAAAAAGCAACAAACAAAAAACACATCCAGAAACAACTCAACTAGCTTTGTCTATCATTCCTTTGGGATTTGGTCAAATGGATGAAAATGTTTTCAACTTTATTCTGCTTAAAACAATACTGTCTCTGGTTATCATAACCAACCCTTTCCTCTGGTCTATTAATCATTAGCAATAAGTTATGACACATTACCAACTCCCACTGAATTAGTGGGGAAAAGGAGCTGCAACTGATGATTTGGCAGAGGAAGAAATGCTACTGCATTTGAGCTAGCATTTGGGAGACTGGGGTGCTAGTCCTGTCTTTTAAATTAACTAGTTCTGTGACTATGGGGCAAATCATTTAAAGTCTCTGGGCTTTCCCGAGTTCTCATCTGAAAAATGAGAGAGTTGGGCTATATGTGTGTGTGTGTGTGTGTGTGTGTGTGTGTGTGTGTGTGTGTGTGTATTCTAAGATCCTTCTAACTCTGAGTCAATATTAATATTTTTCACATTTCTTCAGAATATAGTACTTCAAAATGCTTCTTCCTCCAATAATCCCATGAAGTAGGTAGTACTGATAATAGTCTATTCATTATGTAAATGAGGAAATTACAGGTCAGGGAAGTAGATTAAAGTATCCTGACATTAAAGTAGCCATAGGATTAGTAAGTGTTGGAGTAGAGGCCCAGACCTGCTTCTCTGTTCTTCTCACTGTAAGCCCTGTGCTTTTTCTTATTAAAGTAGCATTACTAGAACTAAAAATGGAAGATATTTTCCTTCCGCCAGGTGTGCATTTCAAAGAACAGAGACAAACCCTCACAGATAGTTGCTGTAACTCCAGGGTTTATTGGAAGTGTAGAAACCACGAGTGGACATACTTACTCATACAGGAAGGGTACAAGATGGCAAGTGTATTCTACCTCATTGCTACCCTCTGCCTTCTTTTTTTTTGGCTTAGGGAAATGAAGCTTTATATTTAAAGATTCTGAGGAAGTCAGTTTTATTCATCATCACTGACCTTTAGATGGGCTGAAAATGTTAGAGGCTATGAGGTTTTATATTGAGGTATTTAAAAGGAAATAGAGTCTTTTGAAAATGCATCAGTGTAAAGCAGGCAACCTCCAATTTTTGAGTTAACTAATCACGAGTAAATTGGAGAAGGCTAAAAACAGGAGTTGGTAAAATCATTTGGAGACAAGGGATATTCATGGATATTTTATGAGTCACTCTAGCCATCTCTAGCTACATTTCTCCCTTGCTTGCTCTGGGGGTGCAATGCCAGGCTTATATAGCTCCAAATTTAACCCTGCACTTTGGGAATATTTGCTTCAGATTCTCTTCCCAAATTCCCAAACGGAATTATTAGTCCAAGTGTCTCTTTGTCCCTCATCGAATCAATCTATTCATTTCTAGAACTACCGGTGAAGAACCAACATAACTTTATGAGAAGACTTTTCTGATATGGCAAATGGCCAAAGGGACCAAATATCATCATGACAAAACTCACTAGATTCTAACAAAGGTCCAGGCATTGCTGGATTACTGGTAGAAATAGTGCAGAAAGTGATCATGAAAAATGGGCCCAATTGGTGAATTCAGTGGCTACCTGAAAACACTTTTCTTTCTCTGACTTCATTGTTTGAGAAAAACTTCTTTGGATACTTCCCAAATTTTCTCAATCTCAAGCAATTTAGACATCATGTTTCCTTTTTCCCCCTTATTTTATTCTTTCAAAATACTTGTCTTCCTCTGCTGTGAGAAATAATTAGCCTTGGCAAAAATTTAGTAAAGAAATGATTCACATTCTGGACTAATATTATGATGAACTACTCAGAAACTTTTCTCTTCATTTATAATACTTGGTGAATTTCTCATATGGATTAGAATATGGTGATTAATCTATCTACTTTTCCATTTATATAACAACACGATTTCAATGTTTGTTATGACTTTTGATATCCTTATTTATAAGACAATACAAGAGGGAACCTTGTATCTGTATTTGAAGTAGAAATGATACATTGAACAGATATTGTTCACCACATTCTGGGACTAGATGGTTGGTATTCTAATGGGAAACTCCAAGAGCAGCAGCAGACTTTTTTTTTAATGGCCCTTTCTCTAATTTAAAACACTTCCATTTATTTCTCTAAGATTTAGTGATAACTTTAAACACTGACTAATTGCCCAGAGGCTTGGCGGCACTCACAGGGGTCCATCTTTTCAGAAATACTAGCAGTCTGTTAGATCATGGCTACTCCAGCTTTGGAGCCCTGCTCTATAGCGCACAAATTAAATCACCATAATGGATATAAATAAATAAAGTCAATGGCACCACTTCCAAATGAAGGGCACATGACCTGGTTCTAAATATTGAATTTGTGTCTCCATCTTTTAGCTATTGACTCTCCAAATACACAGCAATTTACTCTCATTACCTTCAAGTAAACCGACTTTGATTTTAACAGTTACTTTCTAATTGAATCGAGCCAGCCATGTTTGATTCATGGGCCCTGTTGTTGCTAGGATACATGGTTTGGAATTAGATGAAAAGCCTTCAATCCAAAGGGGAAACTTTCAAAGTGTCAGTGGAAAATGACACTTGGTCTTCCACTCTCGATGACAGGCTTGATCTGAGATCCCTATCAGAAGCCTCAAACTGAATGACTCTTCTCCATTGCCCTCCCCTTGAAACAAAGCAGCCTTTGCTGAGAGGGATACTTTATCAGGGAAACGAGTCAGTTTGGTCTTAAAGCAGTAGATACACCTCTTTATGTAAAATGTTTTCATGTTTGCTTTACAGTGAAGAGAAAAAAACCCAGAACCCCCAGATTTTATGTATTTTGAAAATATATTTAAAAACATTAAAAATTTCTATATTTAAACATATATTATATGTTAATTAGTACACTTAAATAGAACTTGTATTTACAATAGGATTCTGATGCTTTTAAGTTTTAATGCCAATTTTTTCAATAACAGAATTATATAAATAGACTAAAAATACAATAAATATTTATGTTTTACATGGTGAATAATATCTCTTTACCATAGCGAGAACAAGGCCACAGACATTTACTTACATTTTCAATGAGTATCACCATAACAAAGCTTTAGGCCCACTGCCTGCCATGCATGAAACACTTCTGCCACAAAGACCACGGCAAGACTTCAAAAAACAAAAGCAAAAACAAAATGAAGAACAACACAGAGAGATCTTTTTTCCCCTTTTAAAACAAAAATCTTTAACCAATTAAGACCACCAAGCCTATGAGTATGATTGATGCTTTAGCTTGGGGATGGTGAGAGCCAGTCCGAACAAGGGTTGAAATTTCTCCTGGCACTTTTCGGAGAGGGTCAGTATCATCAACATATTGAGAAATCCCAGGGGACTCTGAGGCCAAATATAATTTTCTTTTGTTTTGTTCTCCCCAAAAGGAATTAGGAGGGAATTTCATGTACATCATAAAGTCTGAACACTCACTACAGTTTTATGACACCATGACAAAGATGCATTAAAAGGAAACCCACAAAACAAACTTATAATAAATGGGGTCTTGCAGAGACTTTAGAAGACCATTAACTTTCTTCTTTGAGGGCAGGTGTTTAGAAATATTATTCCTTATGATGGATTATATTGAGATGAATGAGCAAATGTATGTATGTATAGATGGATGGATGGATGGATGGATGGATGGATGGATGGGTGACTAAGTAGCTAGATGAATGGATGGATGGACATTTTCTTTGCAGATCTTCTTTCCATCTTTAAGTTTGGACCTTAATTCCCAGTATTGGGGTACAGCTTCCTTTCTTGTCTATTTCTTACGACTACTAAAACAGAATAATACTTAGGGTTTTCTTGCACGCAAGGATTTCATTTACACTATTATCCTCCTCCAGGTCAGAGAATAGGATTTCGGGTCAGAAAACAGAAGTGGATCCTAGCATTACGTTTTATAGGATTTGGTTACTTAAAGGGCTAATGAGGTACTAGCCCAAGTTCCCAGTTCCTGTATTGGCTGTTGTATTAACTCACACTGACTTAAGTAGGCTGAGTAGGCAGTGCTGATCTAGGGAATCCTCACGATTGATAGGAAAGTAGTAGGAGCTGAGGAATAGAAGCAGCATTAGTTGAGTAGAGCTCTGAGAACCTATATGAACCATTAGGAAGTATCAAAGTGTCAAAGTCATGTCAAAGTCTCTTTGGCTTCCTTTAGGAGGAGGCAGTGTTGCACAATGGAAAAAACAAAACAAAACATTGGACTTGGGATCAGAAGAGCTGGCTTTGAGGTCCTAGCTCTGATGTTCATTATCTGTATAACTTTGGGCAAGAGAGTTTATCTTCATCTGAAAAAAAATGGAGTGTGTGTGTGTGTGTGTGTGTGTGTGTGTGTGTGTATAATTACATTTGTCCTCCTAATCTCACAGAGTTGTTTTAAGAATCAGATGATGTCACATGAGTGGCGGAGTATTTGGTAAACCCTAAGCTGTTACAGAAATGTCAGTCATTGAGGGCCAAGCCCTGGGGGAATTGTCATGATTGTGTCCCTGATAGTTCTGCCTGAGTCTTCATTGAGAAATCACGATGGAGGGTTTCTATAAATATGGACTGGGAGTTTTACTGAAGGAACCTAATTTCGGAGGCAGTCAGCCTCTTCATGTAGCAGACATTGTGTCTCTCTTTGCATTTAGTAGATCATAATGCTGCGACCAGATCTCAGAACGAATGTCAGGCTATCCAGGTTTTCCCAGAAAAAAAACTGATATTGGGGGGGGGGGGAAGGAAGGGGATGAAACTGCCTGAGCAAGGCCCTGTTGAGTGAGGCCCTCTTGAGCATAGTTAGATAATGTAGGCACTTGAAGCGTGAGGTACAAACAGCTCTGCCCATTTTGTTCCAGAGGCATTCCTGGGGAGTTCTTCTGGTCCTGCACCTTTCCGAATGTCTCAAATGCCACATCTCCACCCTTGCCTAAATCCAAGTGGCTGCAAGCTGCGTGCAGCTCCAGAATTCTTTCCTCACCACACATCAACAACCTATTAGATCTATCCTTCCTGGGGAGATCATTCCCTTTCCAGGGGACCTGTGATTTTATTGTTTCAATCTCTGGGACTCCTGAATGTCTGTCTCAGGAAGTATGCTCCTTCTTTGGACATCTGCCATTCCTGCCACTGATCCTGAAAAAGTCTCACTGTGTCCCACACACATTAGTCTTAGTTTCCGTTGGTTAGTTGTTCTTGTTGGAAAAGTGGTGATTCTCCTTGCTTTGTGTGATGAACTCGGTATGACGAGATACTGTCATTCACTTACAGGTTTAATGCTGGCAACAGATTTTTCTTCCTTGGGAGAAAAAACCAAGAGGGAGCCCCCAGACTGGAGAGGGGTGGTGGGAAGGGAACCAGGGAACCAGAAGTACAAATGAATGTGCTGTAAGCAAACTCAGGTCTTTTGGAATGAACCAGGCCCAGAGGAGTGTGAGAAGGATCTCCCAGAGGCCCTGAGATAAAGGGAAGATGAAGATTCACTCACTAGGGTACCTCTAGCTTTTTTCCAACAGGGTGGTCTCTACAGCAAACACCTTAACAATATAACACACAGGACGGGGAGTGCTCCTCTCCCCATTCCCTCCCCCAGTTCCCTCTGTGAGAACCTTAAAACACAAAAACAAAACAAAGGAAACCCAATCCCTTCCCCCCCTAACCCTGCTAACCCTCCCCCCACCCCCCTCCCCAAAGCCAGGAAAGCTATGACAAACAGCACCTTGACATTGTTTTAATTCCAACGCTATCAGAAGTCAAAAGCATTAAAACAGAGAGAATACTAACAGGACTGAAGATACTTTACTGTCTAAAATGGAAACGGAATGTTCAGGTTCAAATTTGGTGTGTGTGTATGCGTGTGTGTGTGTGTGTGTGTGTGTGTGTATGTTTTCTGAAAGAGGACAGTTTATTATCAATTCACAATTAAAGCAGCATGCAATTTATTTATTTTTTTTCAACTTTTTTTTTTTTTTTTTTTTTTTTTTTTTTACGTTTTCAATTCTTGGCAACGGCAACAAACCACAATGTTATCGAGGAATGTAATGCAGACTTTTTTTTTTTTCAGTTGTGCGCAAATGACTTTGTTTCCCTTCAGGTCATGGATATGTTCAATAAATAGATTGTAGAACCACTGTACTGTATAAACTTCATTTATACATGCAGTCCATAAAATTATTTTTTTTCTTACTGAATAATTTACCCTGTTATGTATATATACAAATAGATAATTTTTGTCTCAATATAATCTATACAACATAAATCCACTATCTTCCCCTTTTAATGGTCAGTGTACATACACAAGAAGTGTCTATTCTGATGAACCTCCAGCCAACTCTCTTTTTATTATCCATGGTGAGCGCCCGCACGTAAGACTGGGTAGTTCGACACTGGGAATTCCAGTGCCTTTTGTCTATACCTCTGCAGCCTTCTTTCGTATAACCCATGGGATTACACTTGGTCTCGTAGAAGTATTGCTTCAGTTGGCCTTTCGGGACCGGGACCTTTTCAAGGACTGTGACCGTCCCACCCGACATGTCCACTGCAGTCTTTTTATCGGCCGCCGTGACCCACTCGCTAATACTGTCACACACGCTCAGCTCTCCCCGACGGGCAGGGTCAGAGTGGCGACGGACCCTCATGGACATGTTCGCCGCATCCAGGTAATTTTTGTATTCCTCAAGGAGAAAGAGCAGCGGGGGTTCCAAAGGCACTTGGCTGCTGAGCATGACCCTAGACGTGTACAAGTCGGCATCCTTGCTCTCCTCCCTCGGCTGAACGTTCTGGTCCTCGTCCAGAAGCTCCTCTATCACGTGTTCGAAGGTGTCAGCCAAGGACGTCAGTCCCCTTGACCCTGCCTTGGGACCACTGAGACTCTCAAGAGTTCCGTGGGTCCGCATCCCCGGGTAGGTCAAGCCGCCTTGACCTCGGACACTGCTTTCTTTCATGGGGGCAGCCTTCATGCAACCGAAGTATGAAATAACCATAGTAAGGAAAAGGATGGTCATCACTCTTCGCACCTGGTGGAACTGTGGGAAGGAGACAGAAAAAAAGGAAAGGAGACTAATTAAGGTTTTTGCACCTGGTGGAACTGTGGGAAGGAGACAGAAAAAAAGGAAAGGGGACTAGTTAAAGTTTTTGCATCTAGTGGAACTGTGGGAAGGAGACAGAATAAAAGGAAAGGAGACTAGTTAAGGCTTTTGCTGGGACCCAACATGGACGCGGGGTCCTTGACTGGCTCAGTTTTCAATGATGCTTTGCAGGGTCAGGGTTTATTTATGCACTGGCGATAAACTCCAGCTGCACACAGACACAAATTAATGTCGGCGGTTTATTATATTTAGTTTAATATAAAACAGAAACATGGAGTGTTTTCCCTAGGATTAGATAGATCCTTGGCTGAAGTGTAAACCCAAGATTAGATGGTTACTCAGTAAGTTAAAAAAAATATAGGATAAAGATTCCTCTTTCCCTTCTCTCTTATCCAGGGAGTGCCACTTTGTAGGCTCAATATTTAACGATCCCTCTTGGTGTTCCCACTATAATAGGGATATCAGAAAAGTTACTAAGCAACAACTGCAAATGTACTAGCAATGTTTTCCTGCCTCTTGCTTTAAAGTCAGTGATATGCTAGCTATCCTGGGGATAGGAGATGGAAATAGCAGTGAGCCTCAGGGTCTTTCTGAGGACTCCCCTGGAGACAATTCAGGCAGGCACAACAGGTAAAGCAAAGGATGAGTTGACTTCCCTGTTCCCAAACGTCCTCTTCCATCTGCCAGTTACCCTGAATTACAGTCTTTCATACTGGATGAAACACAATAAAACTTTTAAAGATCATTTAATCCACCCCCTTCATTTTAAGAGGTGAGAAAACAGGGATCTGAAGGTGAGTGACATATTCAGGGTCACACAGCAGAACTGGGGCTAGAACCTGTCCCCCCAAATTCAAAGCTCTTTGGTGGTAATACCAATTGGCGTTTATACGATGCTCTCCATGCATTCTCTCATTTGCTTCTCACATCCATCCCATTAAGTAACATTTTATAGATAAGGACACCAAGGTTTAGACAACTCTCCATTGTTTCAGCACCAATGGGAGTCAGAAGAGGGATTTGAAACCAGGGACTTCCTGATTCTTAAATCCAGCATTTGCTTGTTTCTACCACCACAAGATGTTTCCCAAAGGGTTACCTCAGTCATGATTATGAATGTTGTTATGCTTCCCATACTTAGATTCTGATGAAACATCCCTTACCCCAAACTGACATCACAATAGTAGTGTGTCTGTGTCAGAGTGAACCTGTGAGGACCAGAATTCAGTAGAAATGTGGCCTTTTCGGATGGGTATGATGGTCACCGGATCACACAATCTGTGTTATTCCAACTCCCTGCCCAATCTAGGAATCTTTTCTATTAAACAATGAATGACCTAGGTTTTATTTGATATCCTCTAAAGACCTGCTGCCCATAGGAACTTGAGCCAGTAAAGGACTTTCCTATCTCTTTCTTTAATCTGTTTTCTTCTTTGTAAAGTGAGGGGTGGGATTGGAGGACGTTTCTGGTTCTCATTCTATGATGTTATTACATAGAACTTAGGGCCTTCTGAGGCAGCTCATGCCCCTTGGGGTCAGCTACAATGAGTAAGTTTTTCCTTAGACTAAGCTGAAATCTACCTCTCTGAAACTCCTAATCATTCTCTTATTGAATCAAGAAGAGTGAGTACAACTTCTCTCTCAATATGAAAGCCCTTCTAACAAATGGCCCCTATTAAATCTTGTCAAGTTCTCCAATTAAAGTTTAAGAATCTAAGTTCAAATCCCAACTCGAGATCCCTAGGTGCCAAGATCCTAGGCCCTTAATCTTCCTGGATTTTAGTTCTTTCCCTTATAAAATGAGGAGATAAGAAAGCAAACAAATTAAGTATTTACTATGCTAAGATCTTGAATCTCATATAAACCCTGATTGTTGTTTGGTTTCCTCTGATTCTTTGCGACACCATTTAGGGTTTTCTTGCTAAAGACACTGGAGTGGTTTATCATTTTCTTCTTCAGTTCATTTTACAGATGAGGAAACTGAGTCAATTGGAGTTAAATGATTTGCCCATCCTCACACAGTTAGTAAATGTCTGAGGTCACATTTGAATTCAGGACCTCCTGACTACAAACCCAGTGTTCTGTCTATTGTATAAATGTTTAAGACTAATGGACACCTGAGATCCCTTCCAACTTCTAGATCTAGATCCTTTCTAGATCCATGATTCTAAGATAATCTTCTCTGACGCTAAATCTCTCAGGACCTTGTTACCACTTCTCATGTGGTATGCCCTTCTTCCAGAAAACCTCACTTGGTCATACTTGTTTGGAGCAGGCCTAATTGTCAAGGTATCACCTACCATGCAGGACCCAGAACTTGACCTAGGGCTTCACAAAGAACTAGCATTAGAAGCAGAGAGCCTATCAACTTCCTTGCTTTGCAGCATACCAGACAAATATTAATACAGCTACTTGCATTAGCTGCATGGTCAGCCTTAACATATTGTTGATGAACACTGAATGCGATATCCACAAAAAGTGTTCATTTTCATATATACCATTTAGCTACGGCTCCTTCATTATCAACTGCTTCCTAATACTTTGTGCAATAAAGAGGGAAAAAAGACCACAACACCTTAGCAATGAGATTTTTTCATTTATAATTGATTTAATTAGAAAATCATAGGACCACAGATTCAGAGCTGCACAGAAACTCCAACATCATCTAGTTTATCCCCAAATGCCATTTTATAGATGGGAGGGACCTTGGAAGCTTTCTAGTTCAACTTTTTTATTTTACAGATGAGGAAACTGAAGTTCAAAGAGTTGGATGACCTGCCCCAAGATCTCCATAGATGGTGAAAGGGGCAGAATTTGAACTTGTTTCTCTGACTCCAAAAACAGTACCACCCCGTGTGGATTTCTAAATTTCAATCACAGCTTCTAAAAAGCAGCAACATTTTGCTCATTTTTTGCACAGCCAGCTAAGGTTTATTTATATGCCTTTGAAGCTTTTGGGGAAGTCCCTTAGCAGCATACAACATTGCTTCTCCTTTCCCAGCTTGCCAGAGGGCTGCTCTAAGTTTGGATCCATGTCCTACAATCGTACTCTGGGAAGCCAATTAGAGAAAAAGAGTGAGTGAAGAGAAAATAATTCTGCAAGACTGAAACCAGATTAGCATCCTGCAGGAAAGGACATCAGACTTGATGACCTGAAACATGCTGTCCATTAGTCATATTTAGAAGTGGCTTCCCCAGGTCCCCAGGTCTCTCTGACAGTTATCATTCCTGCTTTTCACATCCACTTATAGATGGCTTGATTTAAGATGCATCCTAAGTGTTCATGGTAGCATTGATTTGGAGTTAAACGGGATCTTTGTTCTGCAGGTGACAAAGCTAAGATTCCCCCCTCAAAATGAATGATTTGCCTAAGAATCATATCAATTTGAGATAGTATTTGAATCCAGGGCTGCCACTTCCAGAGCCAGAAAAATCCTTTCCACTCTTACCATGCTGCCTCCTCAGCAGTTCATAAGTTGATAAGAAATAGGATATAATCTGAAGATAATTCACAAAATTCTAGAACTTGCAAAGACCTTGGAAATCACTCTGTCCAATCTCTCCATTTTAATAGAAAGGGACCTGAAGCCTGATTTATTTAACTTTAAAGAGCAAATCTGTGGCAGAGCAGAGACTAGAACCTCTTTCTTGCCTCTCTTTCATGAATTTTGTTCCAGTCAATCAGGGCTTCTTGGTTTTCTCTATATGCAATACTCCATCTCCTGACTCCATAAGCCTTTCTACAGGCTGTCCGTCCTCTGGGATGTATTCCCATCTCACACATTTGCTTTGAAGAATCCCCAGATTCTTTCCATGCTCATTTGAAGTGTTCCCTCCTACAGAAAACCCATCATTCCCCTGGCAATAACTTTCTTTTGATTTTATATTTAATTTTCTGTAAATAAACTGTTTCTTTCCTTCATCCCTGTCCCCTAGTAAAATATAAGCTTCTTGTGGGCAGAGATTATTTCATTTTTTATATAGCCTACAATTAAAGAATGCTTGTCAAATTGAATTAATCCAGTTTTCTTTCCATCAGATCTGCTATGCCATCCCTGACACTTCATGGCCCAACATGATATGCTACCTCTAGTCAACAGGTAATGACAAGAAATGGGTGAATCAGGATAAGAGCTGCTCTTCCCACTTTCACAAGTAATGGCATTGTGTCTTCCACCATTAGGAAAACTTCCTTATCATTACTGAGCATGCACCAGTCTTCCAGTACATGCTAGTTTAGCCTTGTTCTGAGAACATGCTTACACAGATTCCCTTGGGTTTCCCAGTGATCCAGTATTGCCATGATCCTGGAACAGATTTCCAAGTTTGGAGGAAACAAGTAATCCTGGATTCTGAGGGTCAGTCTTTGGGAAAGTTCTGCTACAGCTCAGGAAGAACAGATTTCTCTTTTTAGGTTGAGAGGGATGGAGGATTATTATGCTTCTCAATTTTCTCAGCTTGAGGGCTAAGGAACATTCAGATCAGTGTGAGATATAAGAACATTTGGGTGAAACTATGGCTATTCCTCCTAGTTAGTTCCCATTGGAGAACCTCACATTGATTGGGAATCCTTCTTTTGTTTGCCTTCCATATATCCTTCCAATTTAATTATTTTCTTCTTTTATACCTCCCTCGAGGAAGCAAGCACCTGATTTCTTGATCAGCTGCAATGTTTTAATTCAATCTGAGTACTTTTTATTTCCCTGAAAGTCATTTTGGAGAGAGAGCCAGCTTTCTAGTTGACGCCCCGCCATTACTAGTTCTCTCTGTTAGCTCATCAACAAGTATTACTAAGTGCTATGTGCTAAGCACTAAGCTAAGTGGCAAGGATCTAAAGGAAGGCCCCAAATCTGTACCCTCCAGAAGTGTAATGGGAGAGACCACAAGTTCATAATTAGGTGCACACAGGGGAGAGTCGAAGTAGATGAAAGTCATCTAAAAGGAAAAGCCATTAGCAGCTGAGGGAATTGAGAAGACTCTCCAGGATTTGAACTGATCCTTGAAGGAAGCCAGGAAGTCTGAGAGAGAGAGGAGACAGAGCATCCTGGAGGTGGGGAACAACCACTGCAAGGTCAAAGAAGTGGCCAATGAAGTGTCTACCAGGAACTGAGTGTAGTTGAGTTCAGAGTGTATGGAAGAGGGCAAGGAATAAAAGGACTGGAAAATTAAGAAGGAAACAGGTTATGACAGTTTACACTGGGGATCAAACACTGGGGATCTTTTTCTTGACTTCTTAGCTGGACTATCTGGTTATAAAGATGTAGTCTGTTATAAAAAATTATCTGTAAAATCTTGACTCTTCTCAAGTCTTTCTCAAGGATACCATCAAACTGTACACAGACTCTTTTTAGAGTCCAAATACAGAGATTAAAAAAAAAACTGGCATATGAATCTGGTGGTTGTTGGTGCTTTGAAGAATGTCAATTAATTCTTTTTGGCAAAGGCAATGTGCAATCTTTTCCATTTTGGAGAATCTTCTCTTCAAAATAGGTTAAACATTAGATTCCTGAGTATCTTTAAAATTATGTTGCCTCTGGCATGGATTTCCTCCTTTGGCAATTGGCTTCAAATCCATTTAGTTTTTTGTATATTCTAGTGGGTCAAACTCTGGCTCTGATGTCAAAAGGCTCCAGTTCTGTTCTTTATTACCTATCTTACCTTATACAGGATAACTAACTTCTTAGATCTGTGTCATCATCTATAAAAGAAAGGGGCTATATTAGTTAATCTCTGAAGTCCCTTACCTCTCTAAATACCATGACCCTCTGATTCCTGATGCTTTCTTCTTAAGTGCTAGGACTATTTCCTCACATAATAAATCAGGTTCTGAAGTTCACTGTTAAGGTTTTAAGTGATCTGGAAATCTAGAATAAAGATGGCATCCATATGCAATTTGATTTTGTGTCCCCTTCTTTTCCACTTCTCACTCCCAAATGTGGATATTCTATAAGGCTTTCTGTTTTTTTTCTTTTTGAATGCTTTCCGCTAGAGACCTCATCTATTTTCATAGTTTCAGCAATCACGTCTGTGTTGGTAATTCCCAGTTTTACATCTCCAGTCCTGGCCTGCCTCCCTCCCAAGCTCCAGTTCTGAAGCTTTAATTGCCTACTGAACATTTCCAATTGGATATTTTACTGTCACCTCAGACCTAACATGTCTAAAATTAAGCTCATCATATTTCCCCAAAATTGCTTCTCCTTTCAGTTCTTCCATCTCTGCCAGTGGAACCACCCAGTAACTCCCAGTAACTAGTTGAGAGCCTTTGACTCATTTCTTTCCTGTATCTTTGAGTCATTTCCTCTCCATCCTTTTTCTACTGACCTTGTTCAGGAAGTCCTTTACTTTATGCCATGAACACAGTAGGCATCCAATAAATGTTTGCTGACTGACTGATACTCCATTTGTTCAAACCATTTATTGAGCTCTTAATATGGCACAAACCATTAAGATTTGGGATTAAAAATCCTTTGAACCTCTTAAACAAGTATAGTTTTACCAAAAAATCTTAGTTTGGAAAAAGGACCCAAAAAAGCCCTCAGAAACACAACACTCCTAGGCCTTCATGAATCCACCTTCTGAAAAGAAGCTGTCTTCATGACACAATCCAGTACTGCTCACAGCAACCCAATGGGAGTCTCAGAAAGTCATTGGGAATAGTGCTTGCAGCCAAATATGAAATTTAAAATCCTCTGACTTCCTTTTCCTTCCTTCCCTACTCTCTTCAATTAGTAAGCAGTCAATTCCCAAGAAAGTATGACCAATTAACTAAGCCTCCATGACGACAACTCTCATATTCCCAAATCCTACTGCAGGCTTCTTTGGCCTGGATGACCTATTTCACTGCATCAAAAGAGATGTAAAAGATAAAGGAGAAAAGCATTATTGCTAAATATATTATGACTTAATGGTATTTATCTCTACCTACATATTTATAATGCTTCTATGTACATATAACTATCATTATATACATGTAAGTGCATAATTGACTACTGAATTTCTTTAAATACTTAGGTGGTGCAGTGGATAGAGCCACAAGCCTGGAGTCAAGAAGGCTCATCTTCCTGAGCTCCAATCTGGCCTCAGTCATTTACTAGCTAGCGCTGTGACCCTGGACAAATCATTTAACCTTGTTTGTCTCAGTTTCCTCATCTGCAAAATGAGTTGGAGAAGAAAATGGCCAATTATTCCATCATCTTTGCCAAGAAAGCTGCAAATAGGGTTAAAAGATGAGATTGAACAACAAGTACTACCCTCTTCTCTGAATCCTTCCTTATCCCTTTAGTTGGTAATGAATGAGCTACTCTTATCCATCAGGTGAAACTTTGTTTTACAAATCTCAAATGTAATTTTCCTGTAATGTCATGTATTATATAATTCTGTGTTTGTGTCTAACCATTTTACTAGCCTGTGAGTTCACTCCAATAAGGGTTATTGTCTTATTTTAACTTTTTAACCCTCTGATTCAGTAAACACTTATTAAACACCTAAACACATTGCTTATGTGTCAAGAGCTAGGGATGCAAAGACAGAACAAAATTGTTCCTGCCCTCCAGGAACTGCAGTTTTAGTGGAAATTCTCAAAGTTCTGTGCACAGTTCAAATTTAAACATTGGTTCATACAGTCATCTAATGAATGGGAGGCAAAATGGATGGAAAACTGGCCAGAGACCAGAAACACCTGGATTCAAGTTCCCCCTCTGATGTGTCCTGGCTGTGTGATTCTGGCTAATTCACTTAAACTTTCAATAGCTCAGGCAACTAGCTAAGACTCTTCGGCAACTTCAAATGCAGAGAAGGTGTCAACCTGCATTAACAGAGGAAGTTTTCTCATCTGGGAGGTCCCTATATGAATGAAATTGAGGATTCAGTCTTGAACCCCCTCAACAAACATTTACTTTTATCAGAGAATTTCAGGGAGTTTGGATAAGAGCTAAGAAATCATCTAATTTAACCTGATCACTAATTCTTCATTCTGCTCTCCAAAAAAGAGACAACATAATCATGACTATTATATATATTCTACAAAGGTTTCCATCTTTGACCTATATCTCCATCTCACACTAAAAAGGAAAAAAAAGGGTATTATATAGAGCTAAAATGAAAATCCAATGAAATCTCTAAGAAGAGCTTAGCAGGAGACATCTACACCCCTCAGAGGATTCCTCAAAGTCTTGCACTGAAAACCTCCACTTGCTAAACAGTCAGCCAGATGTTTGCATCCAAGCTATGGTGCCTTAGTAATAGTTCCCTTCTATTCAAGATCCAAGATTTCATTCCCATTATTGTGCTGCCTCCCGATTCTCCCAATCACTGTAGAAGTTGTCAAGGAAGGGATTCTTTTCTTCAAGATGAGGAAAGTAACATCAAAGATATGAAGCCATTTGTTCAAGGTCACATAGCTAGGAAGTGGCCAGATCTCTTGCCTTCCAAATGAATATACCGCTTATGTGAATACATGAACTCCTATGGGAAGACACTGACTTTGAGAAGCAGTTTGTGGGAGCGGGCAGGGTGCTGGACTTGCAGTTGACAAGACCTCTCTTTGACACTTAAGGTGATTTTGAGCAAATGATTTAACTGCTCCATGACTCGATTTCTCATCTCTCAAATGGGGGAGATAACTAATACCACTTTTACATGGTTGTCATGAGGTTCAGATTAATGCACATCAAGTGTTTAGAAGCATTAATGCACTAAATATGGTTCTCATCATCACCATCACCACCACCACCACCACCACCACCATCATCATTGTTATTAATTAGACAGTGGACCTGGGTTCAAATCCCAATTCTGCTATTTACTACTATGTGACCTCAGGCTACTATTTCCAGGAATAAATAACAACAAAACCAGATGAGATTTAAAGAGTCCTCAAGGGAACCTATCTCTTAAATGAAGCACATCAGATCAAAGTACCATTTAATGCAGAGACTCTTACTCAAAAAAGATAGGTGGATAGATGGACAAGCAGACAGATAGACACACATATATTTGTTATTACAAAGTCAGGTCCCCAGTTAGAATAATGTTACCACTTCAGGGATACTTTATTCAACTCTATACTGTATATTTCCATCAAGCTGGAAGCAATTACTAGATTTTACATAA
The DNA here is from genome assembly GCA_023553655.1 of Myrmecobius fasciatus. Taxonomy (NCBI): domain Eukaryota; kingdom Metazoa; phylum Chordata; class Mammalia; order Dasyuromorphia; family Myrmecobiidae; genus Myrmecobius; species Myrmecobius fasciatus. The sequence goes on from JAJPUD010014603.1 coordinate 19,232, forward strand.
TTACAATTTTGAAACATACAACCACGTCATGGGGATTTATTATTTAATCTAGACCTAACTGTAGCATCATTATACTCAGGTATTATTCTGCAAATAGGCTACGTGATTCAGAGACAAAGTTCCAAGGCCAAAACTAAAGGTTAGATTGAAGATATAATTTATACAATTCAGGTCAAAGGAAGGGAAAGCCTGGTTTGTTTCCATCTGGCAAAAGCAAAGGACCCAGATGTCCATGTGAAAAGGCAAGAGAAGTAATAAGGACCATGGAATCCCTAACTCATGACTGGAGGGCCTATTTAAGTTGAATATCATGAGCTGTTAAGGACCTAAAGTTTAGTGGAAGCTTGATTTAGTTTCATAATTTTTTAGTCTTTTGTAGACTTTTACAAAGCCTCATGGTCTTGTGAGGAAGGAAGGGCAAGTACCATCATCCTCATTTTATTAGATAAGGAAATTGAGGCACCAAGGTGGGACTTGCCCAGGATCAACAATTAATGAATGGCAGACCCAGGATTTGAAGCCAGGTTTTTGGATTCCAAGACTGGAGTTATTTACTCTGTGCTAGTTGGAATATCTTCACTTTAAAAGGCAATTTTAGAAACATATATAAGTTCCAATCTCTTCCCTGAGCCCTAATGTAACAGCTAGAGAATAGAATTCCAGGCCTGGGGTCAGAAAGACTCCTCTTCCTAAGTTCAATTGCAGTCTCAGACACTCCTTAGCTGGGTAATCCTGGGCAAGTCACTTTACCCTGTTTGCCTCCATTTCCTCATCCATAAAATAAGATAGAGAAGGAAATGGCAAACTACTCCAGGATCTCTGCCAAGAAAACCCCAAAATGGGATCATAAAGAATCAGACATGACTGAAAAAATGACCAAACATCCAAAAATGACTAACTCCTTTGCCTAGCCTTTGAGCCCAACCATCATTTGGCTCCAACCTCCATTCCCAGTCTTATTTTCCATTCCTCTTGCCCTTTCATGACTTCTGCTCTAGACAAACCCCAGGATCTTTCTCCCTCCCCCACCCTAGCTTCTGGAGTTTGTGAAAGTCATTCCCATGCCCAATATTCATTCTTTCCTCATCTTTAACTAATGAAATCTTCTTCCTTTGGGGTCCAGCCTAGGTGACACTGCCTTCACAAAGTCCTCCCTGACCACCCTCCCTCCCCACCACTATCATTCTCGAATCCTAGACATCCCTGCTCCAGGCCATAGCAGAGAGAATTCCTGATCTAGAGTCCGCATCTGGTGGCCAATCCCATTTCTGAAGCTTTTACCTGTGTGCTTCTGGGCAAACTATCTGACTTAATTAGCTTCCACTTCAATAATAAATAAGGGGAATGGGACTGGATGGCCTCTGGGGTTCCTTCCAGAGATCTAAGCAACTATAATCTAGGTTAAAATTCTAGCTATTCCATGACCTCAGCCACATAACAACTTCTCTGGGTTCAGTTTATTCATCGGTAAAGAAATAGAGGAGGGCACAGTTTGAACTAAACAACATCTTCAATCCCTTTGGCCTTTAGATTTATGATAGGTTTCTCTGATTGTCCTAAAGTCCTCTACCTGGATCTCTTCTTTGGCCCTATCCCATTTTACCTTCTGTCCTATTTACTTGTCTACATGTCATAGTCAACTTATTCAAATGTGAGCCCCTTGTAAGCAGCCCCAGCACTTAGCATTAATAAGCATTGGTTCAATGATATGCTTAACCATGGGCAAAGCACCTATCCTGTCTCAGCCTCAGTTTTTCATCCATAAATTGGATTTAATGCCTTCTAAGGTTTCCTTCTAGTTCTCAATCTGAGATCCTAAGAAGAAATAAATAACAGTAACAGAAGGGATCTAGCTGGAATAAATGATGATCCTCAAAGCTTTACAAAGAAGCAAATATTAAAAGCAACCACCACCACAACAATAAAGACCCTAGTCATTGTTTTTTAAGGGCCACGATCCCTTTTACCCATCCCCAACCTCCTTTGCCATTAAAAAAAAAACTATTTTCAAAACAAACAGATTCTTTAGGAAGATGTGTATGTGTACTAGGGGTAACTTCCCCTGAGTAAGGAAAGAGGGACCACAAACTCTCATTCCAATTATAGCTGCAAGTGAACTTTGATTCTACCTTTCAGCACTTTTCTTTCAAAGATCTCTAAATGCTTTACAAATATTAAGTAATTAAGACTCACAGGACCCTGGAGAGGCAGGTAACTATAATTATCCCTGTTCCACACAGGAGGAAGGAGAAGCCTAGAGTTTTTAATCAACTTACCCCCCCTGCTGAGGCTCCCCTGACAGCACAAGGTCAAAACCCCAAATTCCATGGTACAAGCATCCCTTTAGCTACTATTTTCCTCTGTGTCTCTGTGCACTGCACAAAACTGGTCATTCTTGGTAAATACCTGCATCATGATGGCTTGCACAGCCATGGTGCTGTTTCCTTTTTCTTTATTATTATTTTTTAATCTCACATTCTACTTAAAGTACAAGGAAAATGAGGCATTTTTCATGCTGAATTGGATTCACATTAGGGAAAAACAATGTAGTTGCCTTTATACTTGTATGCTCATTTCAATGCTCATTCAACTAGAACTAATGGCTCTGATGACTAACAGCACCTCATAATGGGAAAGCCACATGGCTTTGAAGAGAGTGTTTTAAAAAGCTACTTTTCCAAAATAGTGTTGTTTGCCAATCCAGAATGGACATAGATGTGCTTCCTACAAGGTACAGTGCTTTGACAAAGAGCCATTAAAAATACTTACAATTCTACCAGGCAAGCCTTGTTATTGCTATCCATTTGAGTGTAGGACCAAATAAGGACTCTCAGACCTAATCTGGGAATAGAAATTCAGCTTTGTGTATTGATTGGAAGTCCAGGCAATCTAAGGTACTGGAATCTGAGAGAAGAACTAGGCACTGTACTAAGTGCTAGGGATATAAATACAAAGGGAGGAAAGAGGGGAGGGAGGGAGGGAGGGATGAATGGATGGAGGGAGAGAGGGATGTAGAGAGGGAAAAGGGGAAGGAGGGAGGAAAGGGAAGAGGAAGAGAGGATCTCTGCCCTCAAGAAACTTTCCTTCTAATGAAAGACTGGGTGAAAATAGATAAAACAGTCCACTTAATAATGATCCTGCAAGGGAAGAAGTAGAAGTATCACCATCTCTGTTTTAAAAATGAAGAACCGGGCTCGGGAAATTTAGGATTAGTTAGTGGATTTTCCCAGGATGTCACAGATAATAAGTGGCAGGACTGGGATTCAAATCCAGGTCTTCTGACTCCCAAGTCCAACACTCTTTCCATGAAATCAAACATCTGGGTTCATTTAAAGATTTTTTTCCCTCTACAACTTTTGATGTGCTCTTTAAAACTGATTGGATCTTTGGTGGTACAACTGCTGAATTGTGTTTATACTAACCTATTAAGTATGATATTGTCTAACAGAGAAAATTCTTATGCTAAGGTGATAACTATATCATCTAATTTACTCCAGAAAATTTCTCTGCCTGAGGAAATCAAGGAAGGAACAAGCAGATAGTTCAAGATAAACAGCCCCTTGCAGGGAAAAACTATAAAATTGTGAGACATTGGGCCAAGGCTAACTATCTAGCATTTTAATAATTAATTTTTGGGATAAAACCCAGGTTTTTCTTCTAGATCTCCCTTTCCCCCCTTTTTTTGGTGGGAAGTAATTACGGTTAAGTTACTTCCTCCCCCCCCCCCCAGTCACACCGTAATGGTAAGTATCTGAGGCCGAATTTGAATTCAGATCTTCCTGATTCCAGGGCCAGTGCTCTGTCCAGCACGATCTAGCTGCTCCTTACATCCCCTTTTCTGAGCTCCAGAGCTGTCCATCCGCTTACAGGAAATTAACATGAGTCAATCTCAGAGATACCCACTTAGGTATTCTCTTAAGACAGGACATAATGCATGGATTTTTTAATTTGCAGAAATCATGTATGGCCTGCTTTTTTTTTCTCTGAACTTCTCTGAAGCTTCTTCAAACTTCAGCAATTTTTCTGGCTGAAATAAATTATTCATTAATTCACAGCATTAATTGGCTGCCTGATACTGCAACTAAGCTCAATTCATTACTGTAAAAGGGGGTGGGGATGAGGGGCAAGCAAAGTTCCCAGAGCTGGTCCAGATGCTCAAGGCAACATAAAGTTAAGAGAAGGGAAGGTCTTTCATAGGGTACAAAGTATAAAGTGTGCAAAGAGCTGCTGAAGGAGGTGAGGCTGCCAGTTTAGCTTCTTGATTCAGCTTGGGAGATTTGTTCTAGGGGAATGTCTCAATTTTATCATGGCAGTCATGGGGGCAGAAGAACTCATTTATATACACCAGTTTACCAGTAAATGATGCACATGCTTCATAAATTTGCTGCACAAATGATATGATTCATTATATTAAATTAAATACCTCTCCTTCAAATCTGGATTTAAGGCCAAAGTCTCCCATTTCATCCAAGGCCATCTCCAGGAGTATTGATCTATATTTAGCTACTGGACCCAGATGGCTATGGAGGAGAAACTGAGGCTGGTGGACCTTGCACAGCCCTCCCTCACTTAAATCCAACTCACTCAAATGCCATGATATCCCCTCCCTGATTTCAGGGACCTCTTCGAGAACAAAGGACAAACAACAATCCATTCACTTATAAACTTTCCTCCTAATGTTGGAAGGCATTTAAAGAAGTTGTTGAGACAGTGTGTATATATAACATTTTGTCAATTTTAAGGCACTATAGAAATGCCTATTCTTCTCCTATCTATATTGTTAAAAATCAGCTACTGCCATATATCTTCCATATAGCCAGCATTCAATAAATGCCTGTTGATCTGAATTTTAAAAAGGTAATAAAAATATAAGTAAAAGTAGGGTTAGATGGGTGGCAAAATAGAAGAACACCAGGTCTGGAATCATATCTGAATTCAAATCTGGCCTCAGACACTTACTAGCTGAGTGACTCTGGGCATGTCACTTAACCCTGTTTGCTTCAGTTTCCTTATCTATAAAATGAGTTGGAGAAGAAAATGGCAAAACACTCCTGTATCTTTGCCAAGAAAACTCAAATTGAGATCATGAAGAATCAGATGCAACTAAAAATGACTGATTGACAATAGATAAATAATGGTAAGCACTATTATTCAGTAATAATAATCACTTCATAAAGATTTTCAAAGGGCTAAAATGTAAATGACCAAGCTATAAAAGATAGGTATACCTTCCTAGGAAAAATAATATTATTTTATCATTTTCCCTCTTGATCAGACTTACTTTGAACTTTAAAGGTATAAGGATTTCCTAATGAAAAAATATCCTCCATAAAAAGCTACAAAATGATCTTCGACTTAGAATGGTTGAAATTTGCTTGGCGGCAGTAGGTCCTTAAAAGTGACTTTTCCTAGTCTAAGGAAGGAGGGGGGAACTTGGGCCCAAGTCTGGCTCTCCATCCATTAAATCTCACTGCCTCATTTGGTGTTCCTATAGCCCTGTTTCAGCCAAGTATCTCTAATCTTTTCATGGACTCATTATATCCTGAGATGGCAAAACTGGGAGATCCATGCAGGGGAAAGTGACTCATGAGCACAGTGACCAGTGCAATTCTAATGTTTATCCCTCTCCTGGACCCAGAAATATGCATCTACCCTTATTCATTTTAATAAAAAATATAAATAGAAACTATTTTTGGGAGCACAATGGGCAAATTTTGAAAGTCAATTCATTCTGTCTATATTTTGGCAGATGTAATCCAACAAACCTACGTTTTCAGGGGCATCTAAGATTGTATTAATGCAACATCAAAGGTCCCCTAAGGAGCCAGAATGAGTTATATAGTTTCACAAAAAAAGAAATAAAAATCTGCTGATGTGATAAAAGTAGATATGTGTGAGTGGTAGGGAAGGGGAGAGAGTTAAGGAAGGCATACACCGAACACTCTATACATACCTGTGATCAACTGTTAAGGAAAGGGCAAATTAACAAGCATTATTTAGCCAATGGTATGGATAATAGCTTTTTCAGTGACTTCCTATTGCCTAGGAGGTAAAGTTCAAACTCATTGGCTCAGCATTCAAGGCCCTCCACAATCTTACCTTCTGAGGTCATATCTCCTTCTATCTCACACTCTGCTCCAAACAAGTCAGATTACTTCCGGCTCCCTGAAAATATCCAGATCTCACAGCTTCTTTGCCTTTGCTTAACTTGTTTCCTCTGGCTGAAATCTCCCATTTCCCCTTCTTTTCCCATTTGCATAGATTTGCATAAATTTCTTGGTTATTACACTGTCCAGGTGGCTGGAGAGGGAGCTCACCAGGCTGTGCCATTGCTTGATTTTCCTTTTCACATCCTAAACTAGTCCTGAATCATCTTTATTGACATTATCTCAATTCAGCTTCTTAACAACCCTATGAGGAGGTCCTACAGGTAATTTTTTTAAGCTCCATTTTAAAATGAGGAAACAGATGCTCAATGAGTTTAAGCGATTTGCCTTGGGTCACCCAGCTAACACTTTGCCTGAGGAAGGATAGGAAACCAGGGTTGGGGTTTCTGTTTTGCCTCCAGATTCAGTCAGCTATTCATTTTGGTTCCTTGAAAGTATTACTGTCAAATCACAGGACTATAAATTCATAAATTTTGAACTGGAATGAACTGCAGAGGCCATCTATATTCTAATCCTTTCATTTTGCTGATGAGGAAACTGAGATTCAGGAAGGTTTTTTGTTTTATTTTTTAACAGAGGTGAGATTTAAAGACTGCCTCTAGAATCCCTGCCTTTAGAATCAATGCTCTTCCAACTGAACCATACAGCTGAGATTCAGAAGGCCTCCATCTCCATTTCCTCCTAGATTACCCCAAGTAATGTCTAACTCTTCCTTGCCCCACCCCTCCCTTCCCCCATAGGTCAGCACCTGTATTATCCCTAGGTAGAATGGAAAATAAAGACCTGCCCCTTTAATGGATCTAGTTTGAAAGTGTGCCGGATCACCATCTTCAAAGGACCAGAAGCCTCTAACAAACCAGCTTTGAGCTTAAAAAAGGTGAAGGCTGACTCACCCTTGTGGGAAGGGCACAGGGCACCCTGTTAGGCAGTAACCTGCTTAGCTGGGTTAGACCCAGGTTATAATGGGAATCCCCTTTAGGAAGGGAAGTTTGCCATTATGTGGAGCTTGGGATCAGGCCAAGCCAGCTACAAATTTAAAAAAAAGAGAAAAAGAAGATCAGAGTGTCATGTTTCAGTGCTCTCCAGAGCTGGCTTCTTTTTGTCACCAAGTTGGCCTGAAGTTGGACCCCTCCAGTACCATCAGGAGGTTCTGATGAGATGGGCAGTGCTGGCCCCTTGTTTGAGCTATTGAACCATGATCACCAAAGAAAAGCCTTCTCTTAATGGAGAACAGAACTACTTTAAAAGGCCTCATGCCCTTCCCAATTTTTCCATAGGCTGCCTCTTCCAGGTTTCCACAACCAATTTGCTCCTGTGGTTAATTAGTTATCTCTGACAATTTCCATTGTAGAAAATGTATCTGCACACAATTAGACCGACTTAAGGCGCAGACCGGCATGTCTCAACTTTATGTGATCAGAAAATAGCTCAATGATGGAGTGAATTTTCCCTCCTGGTGAAGGGACACACCCACCAAAGAATGCACAAGATAATAATTCTAAAACATAGGGAAGGAAAGTTGTCAAGGAAGCCAATGAGGAGGAAAGACAGAGAGAGAGACAGAGAGACAGAGAGACAGAGACAGAGACAGAACAAGAGAAGAGAAGAGAAGAGAAGAGAAGAGAAGAGAAGAGAAGAGAAGAGAAGAGAAGAGAAGAGAAGAGAAGAGAAGAGAAGAGAAGAGAAGAGAAGAGAAGAG